>VYZM01012602.1:6825-29294 GCA_013398915.1 Dromas ardeola
CTGACGCAGATGCTTGCTTCCACTGTATTTATTCATAACCTTCCTAATTTTCAAACACATCGGTTTTAAGAAGTGAAAAATCGTGATTGTGTTAAATTTACTGGTAGTGATAAACCTCTTTCTGGAAAGCTGAAATTTTGAGATCCCATCACGAAAAATCTCATATTTGGCCGTAGGGAAGAGATGAAGCAAAGGATAAAGAAACAACATAGAAAGATGTTATCTGCCTCTGCTATTCACAGGAGCACATGCAAGGAGAGCCAGGTGATGGTTTTTCATTTAAATGTAGCTCACCATATTTATGGGTCAATAAATATTGCAAGTCAATTTGTGAAAGAGTGTGGAATGCTTGTAGGACTTTTCCCTCATTTACAGCTTGTGATAGGTTGCTCTGCTTATGTTAATTTTTCTATTTTTCATCTAGAAACTGTATTTCAGTAGTAGATCTGCCATACTGTACCACAATCTATCCTAAAGTTGGATACCTTTCATTAATAAATTAAGTAATTATCATTTATAGGCTTCCTCCAGCCCCCTAAAAAAATCTCATTTGAGATTTTTAGTCAACAAAGCATAATGAATTAACCTCTTAGATAGCACAAGTCTTATACAGTTGCATTGATTGAAATTAAGTCCTTACCAAGAAAAAAAAAAAGAAAAAAGTACTTTCACACTGAGTGCCTACCTCAGTTTGGTAAACTGAATATAAGGTTCTAAAAGACAGACAAAAGACAGAATTTTATCTGAATACAGCTAATTCATATGAGTAGAAGCAGTTGACAGGTGTTTTGTTGACTGGGATTACTGTTGTGTGTCTGTTCTGTTAAGCTACATATCTCAGAACAAAAAAAATGCATTTCTGTTTTTTCTTTGAAAAAATAAAACCAGTACCTGACACTATTCTTTTTTTCCTCAGAACAGGGTATGATCTTACTCTTATTAATTATAGGAACTAAGATGAGGGTGGCGAATGTAAAAATAATTTCTTATCTAGGTAGCTATCCTAGGAAGAGATGAAGTCCTAGTCTTTGAAATTTAACAGCTGTTAAAAAAGTGTCTTTCTAAAAGTGGGCTACACTTAGCAAACTTGATTCAACAGCTGTAGGCACCCTGACTTATTGGCCAATCTACTTGCTACCTGTTAAGGGAAACATAGGAGCTAACGTACTTGGAGAGGTAAAAGGCCTTTGGATAAAAAAAAAAAGAAGTCATATAGTATGCAATATTTTAAATATCAATAGTGATCTTGCTTCAGTTTTGATATTTGCTTTTCTAAATACTAAATGCAATTAGACTTAATCAGATTCTCAGTAACTGGAACTGTCATTCTTAGAATGAGTAAAACCAAAATAAAAAAAAATAATCTAGAACATGCAATCCCCTCCCCAAAATACAGCTGATGCCAAAAAACTTCAAATTTTGCTTCTGTCCAAAAAGAAAAATCCAGTTGTGTCAAATCTAAGAGCTTCCAACTGATCTAGGATGCTTCGTCCACAGGAGCACATCTTTTTTTTTGGTGTTGTTGCCAATGGCACATAAGAAGCCCCAGTAGATGGGTTCAGTTCAATCAATTGGTCAAGTCCCCTCTGTTGTCTGGCCATGGTCTGGAAGACAAAAGTGGAGCTTTACATCTCCGTGCTAGATTTCAGTCTGAAGTGAGTTTGTATAGTTGAGTTTTAAAATCTGTCAGTAAAAGAAATGTCAGACATTTAAATAATAACCATTGTTTTTAATGTCATTGATAACTCATGAGCTAGTGCACCTTGGGATGAATGAATTATAAATATGCGTCCATCACCAAGCCCTTCACAGGTATGCTTTCTACCAGCTCACATGATACACATCTGCAGGTGGATGGCAGTATGGGATGGGGATTCTGTAGAAAGAAAAATCCTCTGTTTTGGAGCCTTGCACAGAATTTTCTCCTCCGGTCCTCTTTTTAGAAATTTTATGTTCTGCCCTCTTCTGGCTTTGTATGCTTTTTGCTTCAGAAAATCTTACACCTCATTTAGATATGCCTATATTAGCTTTTCCTGCAAAACAAAACAAAACGAACAACAAAAAAAGACCAATTCTGCAAGGGAAAAGAAAAATCAGCACTTTCTGATGCAGTTGTATGAAGCCATAGGTACAACCATGCAAGCAATAATTGGGGCCTAATAACTTCAAGAATAAATATAGCCTCTAGTAATTCTGTGTCCATTGCATATTGTGGGGTGAGAAAGGGAGAAAAGGAACTGGGGAAAAAAGGCACTGGAAAGATTCCCCATAATTTTGCTATTTCACTCTTACTTTCTGGTAAACCCACTCTATTAACTATTTTACCGTAAGACTTGAATTCGTTTTTTTTAAACATACTGGATGAAAAATTCTTTCTTTACTGCTTACACCTTGTTGCTGACAAACAGCTAGAGACCCACGCACTGTGTCTGAGCAAAGCATAAACTCTGCAAGGAATTAGTTTAACAGTATGCATCTTGCAGCAGCATCTGGATTACCATTGTTTTTGAGTGAAAGGTTTGTTTACAGCAAGCATGGAAGGTTTGTTTTTTTTTTTTTTTTCCCCTGACACTGTATGGTTTGTGTTATAATTCCAGAGCATTATAGTACATAATACATATATCATGCCTTTCATAAAATACATACATTGTTTTGGCATTCCTTTGGACTTACTACTGGATTTATTTAACAGATGCTTACATTCTAACTATTACATCCATTTTATAAGGGCTTGTATAACACACATAGACTTTAACTGTGTCAGAATTCTATCTGTTACCTTTCTGTTTGAATTCGTAAAGAGTTTGCCTACCCTTTCTTTTCTTTTCATTTCATTTTCTTTGCTCTTCTAGGCACCACTCAAGGCAAAAATCACTAAAAGTTCCACTTGAGAGCCTCACTTATAATTTTTATTTCTGAGGCTAAAGAGTAGTTCTGCCTGTAATGATCTAAAATAAACCCTGGGCAATTCTGAAGTTGTAGTCATGTAAACTCATTAAAATTTTGGTAATCTTTGTGGCCCTACAGGTATCTTTAAAATATTTAAATGTCCTAATCTTTTGTATCATTATAAGATTTATGAATTAAAAAAAAAGAAATAGAAGACTATGAAGAAACTCAAAACATCGTTTAGCCTAGCTCCTGTTCAACGGTGGTTTAGGATTGCCTAAGGAAGGTACTTTTCAATATGCAATCGAAACCATAAAGGAAATTCTTCAACCTCCCTAGTTAGTCCATTTCCATAGTTCCTTGCCCTTTTAAGTAAAAGGTTTTTTGTATCCTATATTTTACTTTTTGAAAAAAAATCCCATAGTTATTTTCTTACCTTATCGGGCAGAGAGTACAGTAAATTATTATTTTTTTAATAGCCTATTAAATATTTAAAGAATGTTTTCATGTTTTCCTTCAGTCTTTTATTCTGGAGATTAAGCAATTATTTTATCGTTTCATTATTATTTTCCAAGTCTTCTTAATGGCAAAATTTAAGATAAGTAAACAAGGGTATTAATTTGTCTATCCTTCCTGTACAGTGGAATTCAAAAAAGACAATCTCTCCTAAAACACAGTTGAGAGAAAGAGCTTATTTTATAAACCCTGCATGACTTTCTGTGTGTTCATAATGGACTATTTCAGAATCGCCTCTGCCATAGCGGGCTGCAATGCTCTGACTAAAGTCTCCACACTCAGTAGTAAGAGCAAGGTGATTTTTTTCATGTCCTTTATCCTCCTAATGATGCATCCTCCAGAAAGATGCTTGTCCCATCTACACTAGTGTTCTGTGCTTGGTTCTTCACTCTGATATCCACATCTTTGTCTGGAACACCTTGACTCTCTAGTTATTCTCCATTTTGTATTTATGCATCTGATTTTCCTGGGTGTAGTTCTTCGTACTTCTCTTTATTGAAGTTCTTTGTGTTAATTTTGGATCATTTATCCATTTATCAGAATCAGTTTGAATTCCAATCCCATTACTCAGAGTGCTTGCAAAGGTTTTTGCTGTCATCTGAAAATTATGTAGATTAATTTTCAGTTTCACATTCCAAAGTAATGGAATGTCTCAATGAATATTAATTAATTAATTCCAGTTAATCAAGGCTTAATGCTCCCTGGGTTATTTTATACATTTTTATCTCTTTAAAAAATACAGTATTTGAATTTCTAAATAAACAACATGGATAGTTCAGAATGCTACATATAAATGAAAAGGAGAGAAAAAAAAGTCCCTTTCTAATTAAAAAAAAAGTCTATTTTTCTAGTAGTAAGAAATTGTTTCATAATTTTCAGCTATATATTGAGTATTTGAGCACATTCTTACCTTTGTTGTCACTGCGCTTTTCCATTTGTTCTAACTGCAGATAAACACTATTTCACAGAATTGTGGCAACTGACACACAAACATGTGCATGCACACACCCACTTGCATATTACCTGCAACAGTGAAGTTTGAAAAATGTGTCTGATTATTTACAGACATTTTCAAGCACTGTAGAAAATCCTGCTTTATTTTCGGGTTATTCTCAGACAGAAAAATAGACGCAATTCATTTAGTACTAATGCTAATAATTTTTTCTCCAAGTCATCTTCATACACTGTATTTACCAGCATAACTCTCAAAGCCTTTTCTGTTTCATTGCATCTCAGAATGGCACAATTGCAGAAAATTAGGCTCGAAGGGACCCCTAAGGTATTATGTGAACCAGTTTCATTTGCTCATCACAACTGATTAGTACCATGAAGCACCTCCTCAAAGTCTAAGGCCAGTGATTTCCTTCAAGTCACATTGCACAGTATTTTCAAGACTAAAAGCCTGCCATATGGGCTACAATAGGCAGCTTAAATAGGGAACTGACGCTGTCTTATTCTGACTGCAATGGGGTAGGGAAGAACAAGAGCAGCAGAGCCCAGACAGATCTGAGGGCATGCTAACCTCTGGCGGGAGGTAGTAACAAGCATCTGGCAGTGGGTGAGATAGTAGCGTCTTCAGCTGACACAGCTGCCTCTGAAAAAAGGATGTGTGAACAAGCCATAAATTATTCTTGTTGCAGAGGATTATTTAGTAAATACCTTTCAAAGCCTTTATGGCTTCCTCTCTCTAAGAACTACATGAGTAAACTGCTGAAACGGAGCTTAAGTGTGAGAAAAATCCTCTTAAAGTATTTAGAAATATGCAAACAGTTTTTCACGCAAGCAATCCTTTTCACTGGAGGAACTGATTTTTAAAGAAATATCTACTACTCTTTTACAACCTGTATCGCATATGTATTTGTCATTTTCTGAAACATTTTTATTGCAGCCACGAAACCATAAAAGCCTCCCAGCTTAATTTATCATCTAGAGTGTTTTGATGACCAAAGATGTGTGAATGCTTTGGACAAGTAACTGGTTTTGGCATGAAACCTGTTGAACAAGAATAGAGGGAAATGTTTTGTGGTTTAAAAGGCTATATTAAACAAGAAATAATGAGGTTTAACTACTTGCTTTCTACCTCCAAAGCATTCCTGAGAAGATACAACAAACTCTAAGTATGTCCTTCGTAATTTGCCCAACAAAATTATAAAACCAATCTCATTGACAGCAATTATGTAGCATTAATCTTATGTATTTAACATACAGTGCACATTAAGTCATAGCAACCAATAACATTTCAACATACATCGGAGAGCTATTGGGCAATTCCCTATTGTCCTGATTATTATTACTAATTAAGGATTACTATTTAGGGGTTAGATGTAAATTATACCAGCAAATGTATATTCAGATAGATCTTCTAGAGACTGGTGTTGTCTTTCAGTAAATCTTGGATCCATATCTCAAAAACTAAGAAGTATATCAATTTGGAGTTTTGTTCTTAATCCACCTTTAGTCCCTACCTTCTTTAAGGTATTTATTTTTTAAATTGAATTCATGATATATCTGCCTGTTTCATTGACATTGTGCTTCCATTTACAATTAAGTTATTTTTTAAAAAAGGACAATACAACAAGTTTTATTGGTGGAAATGAGATAGTTCTGTCAAGTATGAAAATAATAAATACGATCTCCCCAGTAAAGAAAATAAAATCTATAAATCTGGCTTCATACCTGCAGCTACCAACTCTGTAGCCTAGCTGGACTCCAAATGGCAACAAGCCATCTACACAGCTGTGCACCTGATCAAGGCAATGATGTGCAATGCATACACATTGCAACCTTTCTGCAGCAAAAAATTAGTATCCTGTAGCTATTTTCATTACTTAATTTAGAAATCAGCTACAGAACAGCTGAATGACCTGCAAGAAACAGTGCCTGCAATGAAAAAATCATAAGAATGACACATTACGGAAGTACAAGGAGAATTTGAAGGGATAACAGGGTTTTGTGAGGTGTATTTGCTGACTGGAACTCCTTCCTGCTGCTATTTCTAGGATTGTTGCTTTCTTCTGCAATTAACAGGCTGAAATTGTGAAATGAATCCAGAGAAAACTTCATGGATCAAGAAAGACAGGAAGAAAATATCTTCAAACATGCATGACCTTATTGGAATTAAAATTCTTTAATGAATCAGTACACACAGGCTTGTAACTAGGGTAAAAAGAACAAAGGACTTTAATATGCCTGGCTTTTCACATTGCCAGGCTGGACTTTGCCACTACTCATTAATAAGAATCTGTTATTACTTCTTTCTGGAAGAGATAAAAGTACACAAAGACAAAACCTCATGCCAGCACTGAGGCCCAGTATGTAGGGGCCTCTGAGCAGGGGGGGTTGGTGAGGCAAGGGGAAAAGTCTTTTCTTTCAGCTCAGGACACGAGGGAACTACAGAGTTGCCACTAGGATATTTTGTTTTGCAGCTCCTCTGCAAGGTGATAGAGCAAATGTTTGATTATAGAATCGTAGGACTAGGTGGTAAGGGACCTTTAAAGATCATCTAGGCCAACGCCTATACCATGGGCAAGGACATCTTTCACTACATCAGGTTGCTCGAAGTCCCATCCAACCTGTCGTGGTTTGGTCTGGACTGGCCACTGAAACGAACAACAGATGCTCTCTTTTACTTCTCTCCCCTTCAGAGGAGACCATCTCCCTTCAGGGAGAGAAGTATGAGAGAGAAAATTGACTTACGAGTTTCTTAAAAAATAAACTACTTTAATGAAAATATTAATAAAATAATAAAAAGAAAATCATGAAATATATGCAATATATACAAAACCATATCGAGCTGCCAGGACGACGATTGTGTCACCAGCTGGCACTGAGAAAGCCCCAGACTGGACTCAGCGATGGACGGGAGCGGGATTCTGGATCTGGATTCCGGAATGCACAGATCAGGATCAAAGGCAGATGAACAGACACAGTCATCCTTGAACGCTGGCCATTGAAGAAAGAGACTGACCCCTTTGGTCACTCAGCTTTTATACTGAGCATGGGGCAGACGGGATGGAATACCCTGTTGGTCAGTTTTGGGTCACCTGTCCTGTCCGCTCCTCCCCACAGGTGTGACCCCTCTACACTTTTCCACTTCCAACCCTCCAATGGGGCAAAGAACAAAGTTAGCTGACCTGGGTTGTTATCACAATAAGTAAAAGCAAGAGCCTCTCTGCATACCATTCCTTGGCGTAAATTAAAAACCATCAGGTCTTACCACTCTGGGAGCGGGCACTGTCAGAAAAATATGCTGTTAATTTTAGAGAGTTCGTTTAGTTAGAAGAGGTTTAACTGAAAAGTAAAATTACTGAACAGAAAATTGGTGCTGTTTTACCTCAAACCAGGACACTGACCTCGAACATTTCTAATGATGGGGTTTCGACAACTTCCCTGGGCAACTTGTTCCAGCATCTGACCACCCACATTGTGAAAAATTTCTTCCTAATGTCGAATGTAAATTCAGTTTAAAATCATTGCCACTTGTCCTATCACTACTTTACTTTTCCCTGCCTACACACTGGTATGTGTTTTGTTTGCAGACAAAGGGTCTATGTATTCTTCCTCCCTGTTCCGACAATTTGAACCTTAGATCTAATGGTAGGAGACCATCATCAACCACTGAGGTAATTACAGAATTTATTTATGAAATTACTCTAAATTCAATAATTTTGAATTCAGGACAAGAAGAATAAACGCCTTTCTTTAAAAGACAACAACATCTCCACGAGTGTGGCTCACTGAAATAATTTTTCTGTCCTGCTGTAGATACTGGGGATAAACCAGTAAATTGTTCATCTCAATTTATATTCATGTATATCAAATTAGATACCTCGTGGTATATCTTGGGATATGTCAAGATATCCCAAGGCAGCTATTTTGATTATCAAACTGTGCTGTGTACCCAGTAAGAAAGACTGAAGACCTTTACACCAAATACCACTAAGTTAGTCAGTATATCTATGCACCCTTACACCCACAAGGTACTCTCAGAGCACTTAAACCTTTGGATTGTTAGTAGTAGTATTTTATGAAAAGTATGACCAAAGCCTTGGACTCAGAGAGATCATTTCTTCTGCAAACACAATTGTTCTAGAACATACATAAGAAGAAAGAAATCAGTTGCTTCCATACATGTTCCTGCACAGGGAAAAGATTGTTATTCTCAGGATATATAATGAGCTTCAAATCTTAATGTTATTTTTGTAAAGCGGTATAAACACATGCATGCTACTAGGTAGATTTCCCTGGGCACCAGACTGAATGGAATTTGGTGTAGAAGAGAAATGAAGGGGCATGAAAGGACGTAAGAGAAAAAACAAACACAGTCCAGCAGGGATGCAGGAGACCCAGGAAACCAGGTAGAAATCTCCCATCACAAAGAAATCTGCTTTCACAGTACCTCCTGTTTTTCTCAACTCATGTCATCAACAAAGGTTAAGGGATCAAAGAGTTAGCATAGGGTGCCCTTAGTGGCCGGCCACTAAGGGTGACTTTGCTGATTTACAAACCTTACTTTCAGAATACAAGATAAGTTAGTACGAGTCTGGATACAAACTAAAAGTAAGATCTTTGATGAAAGGGGGAGTTAGACATCTGGGGAGTGGGAGCTGTTTCGTGATGAGACGTAGATGTATTTTAGCAGCCTGAATTGTCAGGATTATGTGCGTGTGCCACATGCGTTCTGCAATTGTTAGCTAAATGTAGAAACCTACATTTTGAAGACATGAGTGGGTAGTGACAGTAGAACAGACGCACGTATGATGAGTGCTATGGAGATATTTAACCCTAAAAGAGCTTTAGGCACCTAGGCTCGCTTCACTGCAATGACCGGGTCTCCTTGCACTTCCACTTCCACTGCATTTCTATTTCCATTCCCACAATTTCATTTTCTGTGTGATGTTTCTGTAGAATCTAGGGTAGCTAGACAGCCTGTGCACACAATTTGAAGAAATAAAGAAAAAGGTGCTGATCTCAATTTTGTAAACAGTAAGATGTGTGATCTTCCTATTAACTGATGCAATTTCCTTAAGATGCAGATGTCTTACAAGAGACTTGGTTCTGTATTTCAGCTACACTGTGGTGTAGCTACACAGCTACGCTGTGGTGAATGATGACTACTATTTAGTAACAAGCCCAGTGCTCTTGCTTTTGCTATATACCTTTGCAGTACTGAAGAAATACAAAGTCATGGCAAAGATTTCTTGAAAAGTTTGATTGCATGTGAAGAACTTCAGACTATTTACAAGGAGTGAGTAGGGCAAAATCATGAATTCTGGCATCTCCTGTACAGACAATGGTTACATAAAAATTGAAAATGTAGCATGAAGTTTTGATTTTCTGACTAGGAACTCAGATCATCTGACATTTGTAATAAATGCTAACTCTGAACAGTGGTTAAATGTTTTGCTGGGAGTATTTTTTCAGGTTTTATTTTTCCTCTTAGAAACACAATATTTCTTTTCTTTTTTCCTCTTTCACCCCAAATTTCAATCTCTAAATGCATTATCCCCTAAAACTTAAATTTGCCATGCAAGCTGTTGCCACAAATTACTCTAAAATCTTTCAGGGGAAGTTGTCTAGGAGAGTTTCTAGTGCTTTAGTGGAGGTTTCTTTTTTTGGACTGTGTTTGTATAGTACTGAAGTGGTCTGTTAAAGGTTTCGTGTATCTGCAATACCAGAAATTAACATGATTCTGCTCATCCTATTTTAATTCTTTTTTTTTTAGTTTGATTATACAATTTTCTTTCAAGGCAATGGATGACATGTTAATTCAGACACGTGAAAAACATGTCTTTATGTTTGCGTAGAGAGGGTTACCTATGTAGGGGTATGGTGACAATCTTGCCAGAAAGTCCCTGAGAGCAACTTGAGGTAATGGATGTTCCAGATTCAAATGCTTACAGTAAAGGCCACAGCAAGGTTCCTCCAGCTAGATTTATTCTACATTTTAGCACTAGTAAAGCCGCTTCAAGGATATAGATTTGACAGAATTTTATTTGGTAATTTGGTGAATTATGCAAATGAGAACCTAATTAACCGTAGAACCTAACTAGATTCGGGAATACAAAAAGCTACAGATCCAGAATTAAATCTCATCAGGCAGTTTAAAGGGAAAGTTTGGCTGAAATGTGAAGCTCCAATGTATAAAAGGGAGTTAGCCCCGGTCAGATTTCCATATGGAGTTCTATATCATCTGAATAAACAGAAAACCTTGGAAAGAAAAGTGATATATCAACATAAATAAGGAAAGAGGGTAATTCAAGCAACAAAAAACCTGTCATTTCCATATAACTTCAAAAGACAGTATCTGAGTCAAACCCTGTCTTGATGAATGTTTATAGGATGGCTTAAGGATATTTCCATGTCTGCAACAAATAAAAAGAAATACCGCAAACACATCATAACACTTTGAAATTATGACTGATGAAAAACATAGCATTATTTACAGTATTTTCTCTAATTTCCTAATGCTTCTCTGTTCATTCCTCTGCTTCCTGTGTTTCTGTTTACTTCCACTGTCTCTTTCTTGTATGGTGGGCTGCGCGGTTCTGGTCTCTTGTCTTTCACTGTGAAAGAGATTTGTGATCTACATATAACAATCACCTGTGCTTTTCTTTCACATCCTGTCTGAAGTTCTACATTTTCAGGTTGCCTCTCTTATTTCCTTTGCCACCTCATTAACACCCAAGTAACTACTTTCTCTAGAACTGCTGTCTAGTCTCTGGAGTTCGGAGTAGGGATTTCAATTAAGGCATTGTAAAGCATTGATTGTACTATTGTGGATGTACTGATTTCAGTTGAACTACAGAGATTTACGTCAGCTCAGGAGTGGGCATTGTGTATCTGCAATAGCCTGGATTTATTGAGTTAAACCTATATACAGAAAAGAATAGATCTTTCAAAGGGAAGTATTACTCCAATCCGGGTTTGAAAGCTTTAAATCTTTGAGGGATCACTTGACATGAGAGATTCCAGAAGTATTTGAAAGGTCATGTCAGTGGATCACATTACAACATTCATAAAATACCAAATTCTAAGTAGCGTATAAAGAAGTATTTTTTTTCCTTTTTTAATAGAGTGAAATGCCTTTTCAGAGAGAAAAAAAAAAGAACATTCTGTCTTCCCATCCTATATACATCTTTTCGTATCCCTAAGCAATGATCTGCCATTGCAATTTATAATACAAATTAAAATTTACTATAAAGTGTGACTGACTGATCCCAGTCAGGTTTTTCAATTGTTAAATATTGCCACTTATCAATAGATATCAACGGTCTTGATTAAAAAATAGGATGAATCATCTCATGCCTACTCAGCAGAAAGAGATATTTTGTTTATCCAGTGCTTGAAGAGAGAGATTCACAAACACCTGATTTGCTCATAAGACATTTACAGTAAATAACTTTGTTATTTAAGAGTTCTTTCTTACCTTTTGTTTATTTGTTTCTTAACCTTTCCTTAGTACAGGGATAAATCCTTTTTTCTGTTTCCACGCTCTTTAACAGATGGAAGACCAGCTATTACAATATAAGACTGATTTTTTTTTCAAATGAGAAAGATAAATACACAGCATCTATCAATCTTAGGCTATGACATTTTCAGAGCACAATGGCATTATTCATGGAAGAATATGCCATAGTGTTTCTAAAGCTTGCTGCTCATCCCACATGTGGTTTATACAGCTGGAGATTATAGATACCTCAAGAAATATTCGTACAGACCAAGGTGAGAGCAAGACGTAAAGACACAGCTATTAAAGAAACACACGAAGCCCCTGTCAGATTCCCAGTGAACAGGATCACAGTGACACAGTTGAATCCCACACTGACATCATTGTGAGGGCAATAAAATAACTGGTGACTCAAGCCGTGCTTTTGAGCCGTGCTCATGAACAGCTAAAGGTGAGTGTGGTGGAGCAATCATGGTAGAAATTGATCAACTTCGCTTATCACACAGAAAGTGATAAGACTGTCACCTTTGTTCTCACAATGCACAATACTTCAGTGTACACTATACACCCAATCATTTCTTTAGGACTGAACTACAATGGAACTATACTCTATCCTTTAGAGCATAAATTATGGGTCCATCAAAAGTGGCAAACAATTGATGTAAATGTATGCACTGTGAGAGAACAACAAGGGTTCATTTGTGAAAGTAACACTCTTGAAGCTCAAGACATCTGCTTAGACACAGAACAAAGCACCTGCCACTTTGAAATCCACCCAAATGAAGTTCCTGAAACCGTAGTCATATACATTGGAAAAGGATGTGTCTGCATGTAAACATTGTGTGAATCTTTATTGATTGATGATCTTGCTTATAACATAACCAACCAGCTCAACTTATGTGTATGTAACTTTTCTATGATTGTTGGTTGTGATTTTAATTTCTCTGTACCAATAACTCATGATTATTTGCCTTTTGATTATATGCTATATCATGAGCTACAACCCACACCTATCGGGATAAATCTAACTATAATCAAACAACTCCCTCACCACCCTGACTTAATCAACCTCCTACAACAAGCATGAGAGACTGGACAAACGACTTTTATCACTGTCCACCGAGATGTTGAAGAACTACATCAAGTGCTAAAAAGAGTCAAAGGAGATGGAGAACCCCGATGGTGAGAAGTCCTGTTTGGATGGTCTCCAACGGCAACAGGAACACTAAACCTGGTGTTGCACCCTATTGTGATCTTACTGATTACTGTTATATTATGCTTGTTGTTGATTATTGTTTTATACATTACAGTCTGGAGGATGGCTAAAAAAATTGCATTTCTGCAAAAATTTTCCCGCATACATAATGTCACTTAACCACATTTAATGAAACCCTGAGAAACTAGCCAAACACAAATTTCCCTCAAATTATAATTGGATTGTGGAATTCCGTGCTTATATGCATACAGGCAAGAGGCAACCACACTGCCACTCTATCGACAAGAAAAATTTATTTTAGTCACGGGGCGGATTGTGGTGGTACAATCACCCTCCCACCTCCCTCATCCCCCGCTTCAGGCCACTCAGTGCTTGGTGTGATCTCCCTCCCAACCTGAGCCACAAAACAACACAATGGACCAGAACGTAACATAATAGTCTAACATGTAAGAAAAGGTAGAGAGCAACAGACCAGAACACCTAGTGTGCCTAGGCCCCACGGCTCCTACCATTTGAAGATAATAACTATAATTGATTGCTCCTGACACCATATGGATCGTGGCCACAGAAGGGGGGATACCAGGACCCCAAGATCTAGCAAGCTCTGTGGTTGCAGAGCTATCATCCGAGTTGGGACAGAGTGGAAAAGTACCTGACAAAAGCCAATTGTCTCAGATCCTATAAGTAGCGATTCTAGTAAAGACCCTTTGAGATCTTCTGGATCACAGAGCGGGCTGTGGCCAGTAACTCCCCTGAGCTGAGATACCTCTCAGGCTGACACCTCGAGGGCAGGGCAGGAGAAGACCCTTCTCAAGCCTCAACTATCACCCACTGAGGAACGCCGATATATTGTGAATATTTACCCTAAATCTGAGAAAGGGAAATTTTAACTATAGGCTGGTCACTCTCTCTGTCATCCACCTCACCACCTGTATGTTGTGAGATACACATTAGCTTTATGGATGTGGATGCTCTTCTGTCCATCCATTAACGTGTAGGACCTAAAAGTGGCACCTTTTGGCTCGCTAGCATTGCGTGCTATTAAGAAATTACTGATCGCAGACCTGTATATGTGTGTGTGTGTGCCCGCGCTTATATTCTTTGCTTAGATATATACATATACATGTATTAATCTGCGATTTGTACCTTTGCTCATACATATATGTGTTGATTTGGGACACCTTCTAATAAGTTAATGTGAATAGTGCCATCTTCAAATCTGTAACTAAGTTGCTGTTCAAATATTTTGTTTACTCACTTTGTAAACCCCTAAACTGGTTAATGATTAAGTGCTGCTAAAACTCAACCACTCAATCTGCCTTACATCATTAATAAATTTTGAATAGCTGCTAAATCATAACCGTTTCAAATATTTTCATCCGCGACAGTGAGACACTGTAAAAGCACTAATGTTTACAGAGTAAGAAATGATGTTGAGAGGCATGGACACTTTAGGGAGATGAAGAAGTTAAAGAGAAATTATGCAAGGAAAAATTGCATAGTAAGAATAGGGCCGCATACAGAAGCAGACTTTATTTTCAACTTATCACACCTGAAAATGACAGAGTGTGTTTATATATGCAACACTTTATGGGTGGGTTTTGAATAAAACAGGTAAGAGAACAGTCCATGGAAGATTCTCTCCTTTCTGGCAGGTCCTCTCACTCAACTAGGTTTGTCAGATTTTAAATATGAAGAACTAGGACAGTGTCAAACAGATTAAAAATTACCCAACACCTTGTATATGTCAAGTTTTTAATGTCAGGCTCAGAGTGGTTGTGATGTATAATTTCTCTGCACAGGTGCCAGAAGTCCAATATTTCAAACAAATCAAGTGCTCATCTCCAGTTTATCTGTGGGTGTCTAGTAACTGCTTACCAGACACGTAGCAGCTTGGGCATCTGTGCATCCGAAAGAGTATCTGCTAACTATGAAAATTAGCATGGAAATCTGTTTCGAAGAGGACACGTGATTGATCTAACCACATAATCTAGGTTATCCTAAAAAGATTAGTTCTGAAACTGTACTGAGGCAGACTAAACTACAGTGCTGTATTTGAGAACTGCAGTCATTTGGACTCCCAGTACTTTTTTTTTGTGATTTGCATGAGTAAACTGCTGGATCTGTAATTTCAGCTTGTCTTTTAAGCTTTCTGATGGAGCAATCTACCATTATGGAGAAAAGCTGAAATTAAGCAGCTTTTCTAAAGTGCAACAATACATACTCACTGATAATTACAGTACAGGATACTAAATATTTTGTGAGTGGCACAGTCTTTTCACCACATGTAACAATAAGTTGAAAATTTTCCTTTCATAGTACTTTTTATTTCATTTAAATTATTTTTGAAATAAAATAAATCATTGAAATAGAAGAAAAATACTCCTGAAAAATTTGTAACAGAATGGAAAGGAGGTTTGATTCCTACGGCTGTAGATACCAAGGAAAGAAGCAATGACAATAATAGGTTTAAGGCTTTTGTGCTTTTTATGCCGTCATAGTTGTTTTTTGATTTTACAAAAGTCTGCGGATCCATGCAAGTAACGTGCCACACATTCATTTAAACATCATCCACTTGGAATTTTCAAAACCTGAGGATGTTGTCTCTTATCTTTTCACTGATACTGAGATGGGAGTGTAAACTCTCTGGTTTAATAAGTAAAAGCTTCAAAGTAGAGAATTCAGAACAGAAACCTTACCTTTGCTATTGCTCTCTGCTTCTAAAACTACTTCTGCTTCAAAGACCTTATAATCCAAGGAGTCCAATATATCACAGAGATGTCTACAAGAGAGTCACTCTTTCATTTAAAAATTATCTCACCTTTTCAAATGCAAATAATACTAATAAAAAAATTAATCTTCAGGGTAACAATGGTCTGTATAATTAGCCTGTGTGTGGCCTGTTTTCTTGACCATTTTTCATAATGAAATAGAGTAAATACTATTATTATTCCCAACAGGGTCAAATTTTTCTGAAAATTACCCATTCAAAGAGAAAGATTAGCTAAAAAGAATAAACCATCCTTAGCAACAAATGAAACTTAGGCTTTGTTTCAGATTAAATACCTATTTTTTAAATTTTATTTTCGTAATATTTGACATCCGTGTAATCCTAATAGATTTTTAGAAACGAAGTAAAATTTGTAGAGGAGGAAAGCATTTTTTCTGATTGTTTCTCAGACTCAATAAACATACATTTTTAAAAATCTATTAAACTACCATCAAATAATAATTACAATGAAGTTATAATTTTAGTAATATATTTGCCTGAATTTCCAAAGGAGTCATAGTAGCTGTTAAAGTGTGGGTGTGCAAATGAAAAGCCACCAGTAATTTCCAGCTGCAATAGTACACGTGTATGGAGAGCTCAGCTACCTGCAAGTGGGGTTTTTTGGCTGTAAAAGATCTTCAGACCTACTCCAGTGTGTGTAACTAATGTCACCCTCAACTTTATCTCGTCTTCTGTGAATATAAGACCTGATATTATCTCTCTGTGTTAAGAATTTATATCCTCACTTTACTATCTGATATCACAGTCAGTAATAAAGATGCTCCTTTAATAAACAGAAGATAAGGTCATAAGTTCATTCCTCTTGAGGATCATGATGCCTATAGAGAAAAGTAGTTATTACATACATAACAGACTTGCCTGGCTCCCACAGATTTCTCGCTTAAGTGTTGATTGGAGGAAAGAAAGAGCTGGGGGAAGAGAGAGAGAGAGGTCTGCTGAATTATACATGAAATATTTAAAAGTGGGATTCAATATAACATAATTGTAACCCAAAAAAAGGAAAAAAAGTTACTGTAACCATTATTTGGGTGATTGCTAGAAAGTCAGTGGGAGATTAGTAAGTGAAAATTGATATAATTTGACATAAAGAAAAATTTCCATCGCTTGTAGTGTGGGAGAAGATGTGCAAAATCCTCACTTGCCGAAATGGCACTACACAGCATTTGTTTTTCAGCTTCAGCAGGTTATTGCAGGCATTTCTTATCACATTACACTTTATGCCAATCCATGTGCATAGATATGTGTCAGAAATCACAGACACAATGTCTGGCTTATAAATAAATGAACTCAAAAGTGTTCAAAGTTAGGATCCATGATGTTTGCAGCCCGCTCTATCTACTCCACAGCTTTACCTCTGAGATGAGAGGAGAAGAAGGTGAGGGCAAGGTTTGAGTAGAGAGTACTGCAAGATGTTTTAGAGGCATCACAGGAATTTATTGAACGTATCTGGAATCAACACTGACCATATGTCTAAAAAATGAAGGTTGATTCACTATATGAGTGCAATTTAATCTGGCATAGTTATGAATTAGAGATGCCCAGGTTCTTCTTGGTTTGCAAATCCTGAGGTCTTCAGCTGCTTTGCCAGTTGAGTTTCTTTCTAAGAAGAAGGCAGTTTCTAAGAGACCGTCTGCACAGGGACAACAGTGTTACCAGAAATTAATTTAGAAAGCAAGGGGGGCCCAGTGACAGAGTTTGCCCCACCAGACATGAAAACACGAATCCTTCAGAGGAGCACATTGTGCCATGGCAAAAAGTGGTGGTAGGCACTGGGGCAGGATGTGCATGAGACCACACAAAGTGGGAAACAGAAGGATATGTGTGAGAGAAGACACAGGAGGACACAAAAAGGAGACATGTGAGGAGAAATGTGAACAGTCCTGCCTGGGGAAATGAAATGGAAGAGACATGTGGAAGGGGACATTGCAGGAGAAATGCTGGAAATGCCCTCTTGGAAGGAGGTGCTCTGTGCCAGAGGAGGTACTGCCACCCATGGGGGACCCACACTGGAGCAGGGATACCCTTGAGGGACTGGGGTCCATGGTGGGGCAGGGACAGCCCTAAAGGGAGTGCAGCTTGTGGAGGAACTGGCGTAGGGGCACCCCCAGAGAGACTGGAGCCCATGAAGGGACCCATGTGTGGCAGATGCACCCGCTGTGACAAAGCCCTGACAAAGACCTAACAAAGACACAACAAAACTCAGAAAAACTTCCTGCCACAACTCTTGGCATGCCCACACAGTGGTTGAAAAGTGAGGAAGTTGTGTCTTTCAGACAATAAGAGCTGGCATGAACATGTATGACCACAGATCAGATTCAATTAGGGTATAAATGGAGCCCAACAGAGGGCAAACAATTTGAGTTGTCCTCCTCAGAAGCAGTGGGTCAGCAGCTGGGGACTCTCCCTGAGGCCTGGGGTGCCACCTGTGGTTCCCCTCCTGTACAGGTTGAGGGCCCTCATCTTATAGGTGAGTGGTTGTGCACATTTTTGAATCCTCTAAAGCTTAAGAATTATAAAGCTTAAGAATTCTTGAATGAGTCATGCAGTATTAATTCCTTGTACATTGTGAAGCTGTGGTTTGCTAATGCTTTTGGAGTGTTAAATGATTTTGATATACCTTGTTTCCAGTTGGTTCTCTGCCAACAAATTTTTGGTTAGAATAAAGTTTATTTTGAGTTTATCACCTGTCTAAATTTGATTTTGTGAGCCTCCACAACAGCATGCTAGGGCAGGATCACCCTGAAGGGGACAGCAGCCAATGAGTAATCCACACTGGAGCACACGAAATAATTAAGAAGTGAGGAGAAGAGGAGAAAAAGAGTAAGAAGCAAAGAGCAGCAGAAAGAAATGGCTGTACACTTACCTCAACACCTTACACTGGCCATTGCCTCTCCAAAGGTTATGGGAAGGACCGCGTTTAATGTGCTGTGAAAGCAAGGCAAGTTGAGACTAGGAAGGGAGGAAGGAGAGGTATTGGACTGGAGTAAAACCTGGGGAACAAGGAGAAAAGGGTTTTTTTTTCCAGCTGATTGTTTGTTGTCTTTGTTTTTTTAATACCTGAGACCATAACTAAAAATTTATGTTGGCAATAAATGAAATGAAGTGATATTCCTTGAATCAACACTGTTTTGCCCATGGCAACTTAAACCCTAATTCATCATGTTATTTGAACCAAAATAATTTTTCTCTCAGGGTTTATTGACATTCATATTTTACCCAAACTGATTTACCTATGCTTGGACATATGCAAAGTCTACATCTTTTGCTCAGGTACCAGTTGGTCCCTCACGTAATGCTACTTGCAATGCTCAATTTATTTCCACTCAGTGCCACCAATAATTTAATATACTGTCGTGCATCTGTCTTGTTCATCTGACATAAATGAATAAATATGGGATATACAGATGTCCTTCAGTATGATGTGCTTCTTAACCAATACATGAGGAGGAGGTCAATGCTTGACAGGGAAAGAGACTATGAGGGCAGTAAAATCAATGAACTCTTTATTTAATTTGGCTTGCAGGATGACCACCAGCTGTTACTGCATCAAATCAAAAGCCAAAACACACACATAGAAATGCAACAGAGTTTCCATGGGAACTGCAGTGAAGTACATGACAGCAGAACTTTCTGTAAGTACAAAATATGGGGAATTGACATAAAAAACCACAGGCAGTCTTTTCTAGTCAGGAACTAAATTCTTCACTTAGATATACCTTGAGCACCAAATCAGTTTTACACAGCAGTTAATTTCCAGAGTTCATAATATTAGATAATTGTCTAGAGAGGTTTGTGTATTAATATACATCAAACAGAGGCAACACAAAAAAAACCCAAAAACATTAGGATGAAAATTTATATCAAACTTTACAGTGAATCTTATGAAGTACTGATGCGCCTAATAAATACTGTAAACCTAACTAGTTTCGAGAAAAAGTTTTTTAAAAGACACCTGAACATTTTAAAGTATGGAGAACAGGAATAGAGAGAGATCTTAAGGAAACCGAGTTTCTTTTTATATGATTCCCTAAACCAATCACAAGTTACCAGGAGTCGTGATTTTGGTCTCAGAGCTGATATACGTATAATGACATATCATTTGGTTTATTCTTTTTGTTTATTTCCAGTAGCTAAGATAACATGATTAAGGGCCTGCTAAATGCAGGTTCATTAAAACTTTCACGATAATCTTGGAGCTATTATTTACAATAAACGTGTCAGTAGTTTTTAAAAAGTATTTAAAAAAAATATTAAAACCAGCAACAAATAAAAATCTCCCTTGAAACTGTCTTTACTTATTTTTCTTCCCCTGTCACTCATAAGAGAGGAACATGCCTGCGAGAGCAGCCATTAAAGGCAATGTGCTGGTCAGTAAGGGCACAAGGAAACACCAAATGGTTATCTTCGCTGATGGTGGCATATATCCCTTATTCTGTTTTCTGTGTGTGAGTGAAGAGTTGACTCAGTCCCATTCTTCTATCCCATTGAGCAGCTTACCGGCTACTTGCTGACCTACTAAGTGCAGCTAAATACCATCCTGAAAGCTTGGGTTTAATGGTAGGTTTAGCATTTACTTTGTCTTAATGTGAAAAGTTTAGGGAATGTTTACAGCAGATGTATTACCTTTCTGACGCACTATCCCCTCTTTGATACCTAGAACTTGAAGCAGATTAGTATTCTTCCTCCTCATACAAAGTGGAAGGAGGTGGAACTCCTTGAAACCCGCAGAAATCTCGAGCTCAGGAATTTTTATTTGTTCCCTTGGATGGTCATTTTGCAGCATTGTACTTTAATCCATATAAAATCTAATACAGCTAATCTAGACGTAAAGCAGCTTCGTTATCATACTACAAATCCAACAAAGCAATAAATGGCAGAGAAGGTATGTCATATCTATCATGTCATATCTATCATTGCTTTCTAGATTACAGAAAATAATTGAAGAATAATGAGACTGACCACATTTTTTCATGTCTATGGATGCAGATCTTTTATGTGCTGCAAAAAAATCCTACTAATTCCTTCTGTCCTTTTAAACAGGTATTGTTTCACATTCTGTCTTTAAATATCTCTGATATTCCTATTCTGCTTTAAATAGCTGTTGTTTTTTTAAACTGGAAGATCCCTATTCTGTGATGAGGGAAGTAATCCCAGTTTTTGAAGCACTTTGAGGTGAAAGGAATTATTATAGAAATAGATGAAAGAGACAATTGTATTTTAACTTCCCAACACTTTTAATCATAAAAGATTTATGGGATTTATGGAAGTGGTAGCATCTCAGTTACTTACCCTACAGCTCAAAGATTTTGCCAGAAAAGTCATCAGGTTATAAAATTTCATCTTCTTTCAAATTCTGCGTTGCTTTTCTAAGAAACCATATATAGAGGCCACACTTCTTAGTTGCTTAATTCTTAAAAAAATTTGGCAACATATCAAAATAAGTAAATAATCACAAACATTTTAAGTTAATATCCTCGTAGTGACAACAGAAGCAAAGGCAGATATTTACCTAGAGACATATAGGAAGTCTGAGGGTTCCCAGGAGGCATGTGAAGTTTGAGGGCTGTTGTTAAATCTTTAGGAAGACCTGGGAAAACATCACCTCTATCCCTTGGTTAAACATAGGGAATGTGTTAGGTTAAACATAGGGACAGGTGACCCCAACTGACCAAGGTGATATTCTGTACCATGTGACATCATGCTCAGTGTATAAAGCTGGGGAAGAAGAAGGAAGGGGAAAACATTTGGATTGATGGTGTTTGGCTTCCCAAGTAACTGTAACAGAGGATGGAGCCCTGTTTTCCTGGAGATGGCTGAACACCTCCCTGCCTATGGGAAGCAGTGAATGAATTCCTTCTTTTGCTTTGCTTGTGTGCATGACTTTTTCCCGACCTATTAAACTGTGTTTATCTCAACCCATGAGTTTTTTCTCACTCTTACTCTTCTCATTTTCTCCCCCATCCAAACTGAGGGGAGTGAGCAAGTGGCTGCGTGGTCCTAGCTCCTGGCTGGGGCTAAACCATGACATAAGAAAACTGTATGAAAAAATAGCTTTCATCAACACAATATTGGAGCTGATAGACCTGAACTACGTTCTCCTGTTGACTCAGTTATACCCACTCACTCTTCACCTTCCGCTGGTGAAATGCTAAAGTGTTGAAAGTCCATTGTTTATCCTTGCCTTTAACTGAAAGCGGAAAACTTGTTAAAGAAACACAAACCAGAGTTTATTATTGTTATTTTGCCCCTAGAATTGTTAGGAAAGTGTATGTGTGTCCTGGTTTGAGGTAAAACAGAACCAATTTTCTGTTCAGTAATTTTACTTTTTAGCTAAGCCTTTTTTAACTAACTAAACTCTGAAATGAAGAGCATATTATGCAGAAACTGTTTGCTCTCAGAGTCATAAGACCTGATTATGCCAAGGAATGGTACGCAGAGGGGCTCTTGCTTATACTTACTGCTTTAACAACCAAGATCAGCTAACTTTGTTATTTGCCCCATTGGAGTGTTGGAA
This sequence comes from Dromas ardeola, assembly GCA_013398915.1. Taxonomy (NCBI): domain Eukaryota; kingdom Metazoa; phylum Chordata; class Aves; order Charadriiformes; family Dromadidae; genus Dromas; species Dromas ardeola. The sequence continues at coordinate 29,201 of VYZM01012602.1, forward strand.
GCAGAAAAGCGTAGAAGGGTCGCACCTGTGGGGAGGAGCAGACAGGACAGGTTGACCAAGAGGGGTATTCCAAATTGACCAACAGGGGTGTTCC
>VYZM01012607.1:7047-46873 GCA_013398915.1 Dromas ardeola
CGCCGGCGGAGCAGCGCAACGGGCGACAGCGGCCGGGGGCTGGCGGGTAGCGCGGTGCCGCGGGCGCCGGCAGAGTTCTTGTGCGCCGCTAACTTTCTGCTAAGTAATGAACAAATTAGCACCGCTGGAGGGGAAAATAAATATTCGAGGGAAACGCCAAGCCCCACGGCTGGTTTTGTCCTGGAATTTGTTTCACAGGTCAGGGATTCTGCGCCCGAAAGTCTCCCCGTTCCCGAGTTTTGGGTCTGGTGGCGACTGTAGCAACTCGAAGAGAGCCCAAAGCAAAAGAAAGCGCTTAGACAATGGGGCTCTGCGGGAAAGTTGTTAGTCAGTGGCTGTGTTTGTCTACCTTTCTATAGGAATTAATGCCACAGTTCTCTGTGCCTCTGTAGCCTGGACTGACAGTAATCCACCTCTGTGACTTCTGCCCTTTGTGTTTTCACAAAACTCGGCTCACTTGTAGCACGACAACAGCACGGAATAATGACTTTAACCTTCAAACATTCTTTAATTAGCTTTTTCAGGAAACTAAAAGATGCTCAAATGAGCCCTTTGACAAAAACTGACCCGCGCCTTCAAATTCTACTTTCACTTTTGGGACTAAGACGTTATTGGTTCGCAACTCGTCTGAAGTCATCTAATAAGGGATTATTTAGGAACTATTACCCACACGCCAATTAAAGCCTCTCCGATGAAATTCGGGAGACAAAGATAAGCATCAAAACGGAAAATTAAACTATTTGCACATGGCTTGTTTTTCAACAACCCATTTTCCATCTCAGGATAAACATCTTCGCGCCAGCTCGCTCCGCCGGAGCGGGGAGGGTGCGGGGAAGCCGCTGCGGGGCGGCGGCGGCGGCGGCCGCGTCCCCGGCCCCCGCACACCCCCGCACGGGGGGGGGCCGTGCGGCCAGGGGACGGGGGGAGCTTTCCCCTCCGGGTTTAACGCCAAGAGAAAGCTGGCGGGGAGGGCGGCGGGGCTCACCTCCGCGCACACAGCTCAAGCGACCTCCTGTCATTTTGTAATAGCCTTTAGGTGCAAAAGTGGGGAGGGGAAAGTGACATAAAAGATCCAAACGTGCCAAAGTTCAGGAAATCCTGCAAGAACTTCCCTAAACTGGTAAGATGCGGGAAGAAAGTACCGCTTCTCCTGAAGAGGTATTTTATTCCTCAGAGAAGTGAAGGGATTAGTGGGAAATGCACATTTTGCTACCTACAGTGGTTCTTTGGGTTAAACGGGAAGCAGACTCTGAATAGTTTAATACCGAATTATCAAGGAAAGATGATTTTTTTCTTTCCAGACAAAACATCTCGATGGCTCAGAAATTTTACATCGTTCTTAACTGCTGTATACAAATCATAAAGAGAGTTTCCAGGCAAATTACAGCAGCATCCTACGGCAAGCTGACAAAGAGATTCCAGGAATGCCACGCATCTAGGAGGGAAATACGAATCCCTCTTTTTAGCCTGAAGCACGAAATTGGCTTAAAGCTCATTTTGCAGATAACCAGAAACGAAATCATCAGTGCGTGGACCGGGTGGCTGCAACTTCCTAACGCTCTGCAGCAATTTCTCAGACTTTCTGGAGGGGAGGGGAATAAAAAAGAAATAAAAAAAGAAATAAGAGAGTGAACCACATGTTGGACGGGCTCTAAAAGAAACTCGCATCTCAACACGCATTTTTCGCCCTGGTCTGCGGAGGGCTGGGCTCCCACACGGGTACCCTTGAAGTCTCTGTGCCGAGACGGATCCCACGGGGTGAGAAAATGAGTGTCCTACATTTTGGCTTTCACAATTCATTTTAGACTCGGAAAAAAAAACCAACTACAACTGCACCCAGGCGCACAGATAAAATAACGGATCGTTCCAAAGTTGTGAAATATATCTGTACCTCTATGTTGCACATCCAACCAGAAAGGACCAGCAAGGCTGTCCCGCAGGGGGCTGTGCGCGGGTGTCTGACCCGCAACTGTCTCCAGAAAATAAGTAATTTCTGAATTTCAGGGTTCCTACCCAGGACAAACCCCTGACCCTGCTTTGAAGGAGAGAGGAAGAGCCAGGCTGCTGATGGCATTTCTCGCCTCCAGCCAGTATTTCTGTGCCCCCCCCCCGGCTCTGCTACAACCCCCGCCTGGCCGCAGCCGCGCACGGACCCGCGCCCCTCCGCGCTCCGCGGTTAATCTTCCCTGGAGGAATGAAGGTAACCGCCAGCGGGACAAGCCCTTGTGTCGCATCCTGGCTCGCTGACAAGAGGCTTAAAGTTTAATACCCGCCGGCTGCCCCGAGTCGCCGCCTGCTCGCCAGTGGCTACCTCGCCTTTCCTCTGGGGCTTTTTTTCCCGGGGGCAAAGGGCTTCCCAAATCACCATTTCCAGAAGTTCTCATCCTCTCGTTTCGTTTTAACAATGTTCAGGTTTTTCTAACCAAAAAGCGACGCATAGGAATTGTGGTGCACTGCCTGTGCACTTGTGTGCACGCACGGATATACCCTCGGGAAGGCTGGACCAGCTTCCCACCACCTTGCAGCCTCAAAAGAACATTTGTGACACACCGATAGTATTTTTTTTCTGTTGTTCCCCTCACCTCTCCGGGATATGACAGTAAAAACGCAAAGAGCCTGTAGTTTACAAAAGCGGCTCTTGAGGAGCTGCAGGTTTGCATAGCGAGCAGGCCTTTCACTGCACAGAAATGTATGTAAGAACTTAAGATGTGCCTCCTAAAATCAGAGATTTTTTCAACCGTTTAGGGTTTTTTCATGATTACTTTGAGAGACCCGAGACCCGTTCATTTATTACCTCCACACTTACTGCAATACTTTTGCTGTCAATTGCTATGGGTAGCTGCGGTGTCAAATAGGCCTTTACTGAGAGATGACCACATGGTGTAGGATAAATTTCTCCTGGGAAGAAGCGCAGAAAGTACAGCACCAGTAATATGCTGTATTTTGTCCAAATAGCTCTGGCACTAGACACCTTCATATATTCAGTTCTTCAGATGGCAACTTTCTTTGGAACTGGACTTTTTTTTACACACTAGAGATGAATTTATTAAGTAAGTGAAACTTGTTTGCAATAACCATTAAATTCCTGTGTATGCTATGTCTGCATTACAAATGTACATTGAGTCTGGAAATGTTTTGTCGAATAACAACAGTACCTAAAAAACCAGATTATATGCATGGATGTGCACACAGTATATATATATACTTTACACTGTATGCCTCATACCCACGCACACGTTATACACGATACCCATGACAATATACAATCTACTGCCTGGTACATATGTGGCATATAATACTGAGCATTTACAGGAGTCAGAGACTCCCTTCACACATTCTCCCACAAATGCCCATGGAGTTCGCGTCTGTTCTTACATCTTAGATGATGCAAGAAATGTAATTTTGAATGCTAAATTCTGAAAGTATTACCATGGCGTAAGGTGACAATCCACAACCTAGACGCAGGCTATTTCTCAAAACTTAGGTTTTCATTACACGCTTACCGTTGCTGTTAACAGCCTGGAACTGGAAGGGAGAGCGCCAATCATGGCGGGAGGCTCCCAGCGAAGTCCAGAGAGCTCTTCACTGGCAATATTCTGCCTGGCACTTTCTTCATCATCACTGACTTAAGATACAGGGAGAATTTGGAGAGGTTCGGTTTTTTTTCTGTGGTTTCTGTATGGTTTCAAGTACTTTGCTGTCACCACCTCACCACAGTAACATCTGCTGATCCCCACAGCCTGCAGCGACTTGGTGACTTTATTCAAGTTATTTGGAAACACCAAGATTTAGATAGACTCTCACAATATTTGCCCCCTATTATTCTCTATTTTTTTCCAATGCCTGCTTTCGCTCTGGCCATTACAGAATTCAAGATAACAATCAGGGTCCGTAGTGGGCCACAACACCTTGTGCTCAATGCTGCTTCCCCTGAGCAACACGGGCCCCAGGCAGGATCCCTCTGCACAATTTGAAACCCTCCATCAATATCACAGAGCAGTGATTCCAAGGTTCTTGACAGGTCAAGAAATCCAGGTTATTTGAAACACCATTAATAAATGAGGATACGCAGAAATGAGGGATAGCTATTTGCGGCAGGAAAAGGGCAAAAACCTCATACTGTAGTTGGCACTGAATTAAAAAGTATACAACGGATTAGATATCAACCACTTCTATCAAATCCAAGGCCCAGGAACCTAGGGGGAGGGAAGCGTGTAAGAGCAGACGCTTAGAAGGTAAAACACCCCAATTAACCTCATTATCTGTTACAAAACTGTACTATTAATATTCTGGGTTTTTCAAATTACCGTTGTTGTTGTTGTTGAAGAGAATCTGTTGACCACGGCATGTGTTTTGCTGTCGTCTCCCAAATCAGCATTGCCCTTCTTAAGGTCAGGGGAATGTATCTTAAAACATTCATATATTTAAAAAATATGTATTGTTATTTTAATAGGCACTGTGGATAGTTTAATTTGTATCTGTATTAAATTAAACATATGGTGAACAGGGTATAATAGATTTTCTATAATTTAGCTGCCAATGTGGCAACAGAAGCCAGTTACTCTCACCAGCAGACTTGTCAGTGGTTTGTTTACTAGCTTATTTGAATTAAAATAAAGCTTCGCTTCTGCTGACTGCACATCATTATCTATGAGACCATAATCCTGCTAGCAAATCCTATATCTTCCAGAACTGGCTCTTTTGTCTGGGATTACTGAGAGCTTAGCCTATAACAAAGAGGAATAAGGCATCCCTCTCATCCTCGTAATTAAGTGTGGGGAGTAATTTAGAAACAAACCCAGAAAGATGTACAATTTGGAGTTCTGCTTCTATACAGGATTGGGGAACAGAAGAGGCCAAACACTGATTATGTTAGCGCAACGTTCAAACTATTAAACTACTGTACAACAGGAATCCAGCTTTTAAAAAGAAATGGCAACTATCAATAAAGTATTAAGTTGCTTTACACTAGTGACATTTTTTGCTTATCTAAAGGTATGCTGGAAAATTTGGGTGGAGCTTAAAGACCGAAGACTATTTTAAATCTCAGTTTTTCTACATGCACACAGTACATACACGTCACTCTTATAAAATTGCCATTTTGAAATGAAAGAGCATAATTTAATATATCAAACTTGATTTGTATTTTAAAGCATCCCTTAAATGATATAACTATTTTTGAATAAGAATATTCCCTAGGAATAGGAATATCGTGGGCAGCTCAACATGCTTGTTTAAGTGCTCTATTTTAATACCACCAAGATTTATATTTTACTTTGGGAAAACAAGTAGTTTGAAGTTGTTGGCATTTTACAGCCACCTTAGAAACGACCATAGCATTCGGGAAGAGAATAAAGACTATTTTAACATAGGTATTCTGAGGTCACTCAAGTACATCAGCAATCTTTCGACCACGTTGCTCTAGCTGTATTCACGTCATCCAGTTCTCTTTCTGCTCGAAATAAGAGTTATGTTATATACAAGTTGTAGAAATTAATAACTAGGTCACAAAACCCAGAAGTCTCCGGAGTATACAGATAGACAGTATCTCTTTGCAGAGGGCTAATAAGGACAGGGGTTGATTTATAAAAGTCTTCGACATGAACTGTCACAGATGGGAATTCTGAGGACCTCTGTGAAACCAAACGAGGCCCTAGTGAATTATAAAGCAAGTCCTTAGACTTTAAAAACATTTAGGCAAAGTGACAGTTCAGAACATCTGTTAGCCTTCTGTCTGAGTATAAACTGGATGTCATGGAGTGCACAGCTGTAGGCATTTTCTGCCTCTTTTTGCCAACATCTGTCACAGCAGTACAGTAATATAGGTAATTATCAACACCTCATATAAACTGTTTGCTATTTTAATTCCTGAATAAGTAAAATTAGCATTATACTCTTTTGCAAAAAAAAAAAAAAAAAATCCAGAAGGGGGAGAATATACGTTCCCTTTTAAAGCTGAATGATAAAGCTGATCATTTTAGGAGAGCTGAATTTCAGAAAAAATCTCAACTACAAATAAGGTCCTTAGGATAACATAAAAGACTTAGGTGAGAACAAGTTTAAATATTCTCCCTTTCTCTCTCTGTCTCTTAAAAAAGACATCTGAGTCTCGTCTGTCACAAGCAAAGAAGATCAGTAGCAAGAAAAAGATAGGAAACCGTTAATCATCTATGGTTTTTTCCATGCGCAAGCAGCTGTCAAATGATGTGTGTTTTACCACAGTAACAAAGCCAAGGGCTCATCAGTACCAAGCAATTTTACTGTCAGCTGGTCATCCTTCTTCTCAACATCTGCAGTAAGAAACAGAGATCACCCTGCAGCGATGCACGGCGGCTCGACCTCGCCGGCTGATGATGAAGGGAGCGGGGTAATCGCCCGCAGGACTGCCAGAGGTAAAGGCCTGTTCCTAGGGTCCCCCAACAACCCAACGGAAAGGGGGACACGGGAAGAGACACCTTCAAGCCAGCTTTTCAGGACCACATTTGGTCCTTTTACACATCAAGAGATAGAAACCACCGCCCAGACCCGAAGATCATCCACCGGATTGTGGACAGCTCGGAGAAGATTTCAAGGAGTGACCGGGTATTTTGGGTTCCTAATCGCTGGGGGCCCAGGCAATACCCTTTATAAGAGCATGATCTACAGAAGGTGGTTGCTTATCATTTTTGATAATTAGGCTCCTGAGAGATGTTGCTAGCTGAAAACCAAACCCATCAGCCACCTTTGGTAACAGTGGCCCACTTGGTGGTTGTCTTAATGAGAGCGATTTTGTCAGTGCCCTACACAGTCCTTTAGAGCACAGGATAAAGAATGGCAGAAGAACAAAGCAATGCTGTCAAACAACAGCAGTGGAGACCATGTCAGTCTGAACTTGCAAGTATCAGCCTGGTGACAGAAAATAATCATGTGGCAACGAGTTTTACAACGTTACATGGAAGTGACGATCATATCCAGCTCATACTTATTTTGCTTTCACCACAAAAAGAATAGCTCCTCTGCTAGAAGTTAATGTTCCAACATGGAAAACCTGAAAAAGTGCCGTTAGCTCCTTTTATGAAGAGGAGGCATATGGAACAAAGTGGTCACTAATATGCTATTTTTAGTGCCTGAACTACAGTCCAGAAGATAATACCCAATTACTTGATATAGTGCTCTATACACTGTCTGAACAACAATAGTGGACTGAGAAGCAAGAGAAAGCACCAGAATATGGTTTTGAAGTCATTCAGATTTCATGTATTTTATTTTCTTCTAAAAATAAAGGCTTTGAAAAGAGGTGCAGTGTTGTCCAGGTTGAAGGAGGGGGGCCAGAGAAGAGTTGAAAGGGAGATGAGAGCAGATGGAGGTTGAGAAAGAAGAGAGAGAGACCTTGACTACAGGAAAAGATAGCTAGGGCACGGGGAGCCAGAAATCTAGAGAAAAGAAAGAGAAACTGCATCTGGGGCGCGCAGTCAGAGAAAGGCATCCACGTAGCTGTAAGCCTGTCGTACCTGTGCCTGTAAGAGGGACCACACTCCAGACGATCGATACAGTCAGGGCCAACACAGGATTTTACCAGTTCTCCCCTCTCCCCTCGTTTCCACTCTGCTGGACTGTGAACCGTGGCGGCTGAGCTGCAGGTGCGTATTTTTGTCACAGCCTCTGCCAGCCATGCTGTGGTTTCACTGAGGCCATAGAGGACACCTCCGTGCCAGTGCTGTTTGAGGCTGATCCCGCAATTTTGGAAAAGGATGCGCTGAAACCTTACTGTCTTGCTTCGTATTTCCCCTTCTCTGTTCCTTACTGTCTCTTCAGCATTTATTACATGCCTCCTTCTATTTTCTCCTCACGCACAGTCAAAATTAGCTGAAACTGTGGACCTACTCCAGGTAGTGTGAGGCCCACCACCCTAACAAAGACAATTCAGTGACAAGGACCATTTCTACTGAGGTCCTAAGCCACTTGTGAGATGTTTGGAGGTTGGGAGTATTTCTTTGAAGAGCTCCAGCCCTCCACCGAGCAATTACCACTCTGGCTTTTCTTGCCTAATCGCAACTCCGCATCCAGGTGGATGCCAAGCAGATTTTACCAAATTACAAGCTGCAGGATAAATATTTTCCTCCTACTTTCAGTTTCAATGCTAAGATTCTTAAACATTTATTTTAACACTCGCAAATAAAACTATCTTACATATTCCCATCACCCTACCACCTAAACGCATTGTTCAAATGCCAAAGAGTACGTGAGCTATTGCGGATCACATAATAGATGCCTACACATTCACTATACTAGTAATATTTATTATTGAAACAGACTGTTTTGTAAAGAGCTCTGAGATACCTAGGCCATAAAAAGTGTGATATAAAACAAAATGCTATTCAGTTCAATAGATGTCTGATAAGAAAAGAACCCTAAAATTTGAATGGTTCCTCCTCCCCTTCATCAGCCCTAACAATGGTACCCCAGTCTCGGTGCTCCCGCACGCAGCAATATCTGTCTTTTAAAGAGAGGAATAGGAACGTGCCGCTGACAGAGAGTGCTCATTGGTAGAACATTGTTAGGTGTTTTATAATTGATAGTTTTCAGCACCAGCACAAAGGTAAGGGCTTTAGCCTTGAATACTACCCACTAACAATATACCCACATACAGAAAACTAGTGCTAAATGTATTTATTAAAATAAATGCTTTAAAATAGTCTGCTTTTCATACGAAGTAATTATCTTACACTATGTGCAAAAGGTACTTTTGTAATCAATGGCATACAACCAGCTTCAGATGCAACCGCACACACACCCCATTACACACAGTGATGCTCATCAGATTGCATGGGACTGAATCATTTCATTATGTTCTGTAGCTTAATTCTTCAGTTCCTGGAGCTGGAATTCATCCAGATCAGCCCCGTTTCCTAAGATGAAATCAAAATACTTCAAGGCCACAACCACCAAATAAGATAATCAGCTCTAAACATAGAATAAGGTATTTCATACTTTTTAGAGGCTCATAGTTCCTGTTCTAACAGTGCCAGGGCAACAGGAAATTTTTTTTCTTCCCTCTTTTTTTTTTTTTTGGCACTTCTAGCCTATCAATTACCAAAAGACAAGAGAAATATGTTGTGGGTATGAGTGAATTTTGTAGAAGTCAAAATAGACGGTAGCAGCCAGCTGGAGCATTTTGAATGCTCTAAATTTTCACAAGTCCTGCCTAAGAAGCTAATCACTAACAAGCTAATGCATTAATTTTTTACATACACTGGGTAGACCAGCACAGTCAAGAAATAAAAGAGAAAATAAAGAGCAGAAAAAAATACAATATAGTAACAGGTCATGATTTTTCCACTGAACTAGACAAAAATAATCTCCTGAGTAGAATTAGGTGAATAATCATAAGGGTAAAATATTTTAATTACTAAAAATGGTTAGTTTCCTTTGGTTATCTGTAGAATCCTATCACCTCTTTTAATTAATTCATTTGCAAATATTTGGATGACCATCAATTTATTCATAAAAATGTTTGAGAGTTGCAGGCTATGCAAATTTTGTTGCTAATTAGTTAATGGCTGCATTCACCCTGTCAGTGGCGGATGGTCAGATACTTGTGCTTCTAATTCTTACACCTACAAGCATTTTTTCATACAATACACCAGAATGTTTCTGTACTTGCCTAGAGTGGCCAGCACTGATCTTGAGTGGCTTTTTCCCCCCAGGATCAGTGTTTCCATGGCGAGTCCTGCGGGGATCTATCTTATCTTTTCTTCTCCGCAGTAAGCATTTAGGGATAATAAAATAGTTAGCGAAGAGGTATGTTCTACGCTATATTCTATAAGCTGATGATAGTCAACGCTATGGTCCAGACCTACAAAGGCACTGGGAAATCAAAGAGCTTTAGGCTCCTCAAAACATTCATCCATACGAGCCTGCATCTCTCAAGTACCTGATTTATTCTTTTAAATGTTACACCTCGTGGGGACAGGGACACAGAATGGAGTGAAATGACCAAAGATCTCTGGGTAAGACTGAAATGATGCTGGCTGATCATAAAATGACAGTGATATGACTTCTCTACCTTTGATTTTATCCATCATTTGCAATGCACGTGCACAATGTGGGGCTGTTGTTGGCCCTCACTCTGTTGGGTGCACCACGACAGTGTCCAGGACATCTTTTACCATCCAGAGAAGCAAAAGGGAACTGTGCTGTTAATTCTATTTGTTAAGTAATTGAGGTTCCCTTAAAAACCTGTCGTAGCACTACTCAGGTAGTGACCAAAGCTAAATCAGAAAACCAGAATTCTGAAGAAAATTAATTTAGCCCCAGTATAACAAGATCCTTGGATCCTGTCCAGTCTAACGTTTATAAATAGTTCTACAGGAAAAAAATCACTTACATGAACTTAAGCACATTGGTAACTGCTGGACTGGAGCCTTGGTGAGTCAATTTGTATTGTTAGTACTGCTCCTCCAGTGCCAAATGCTTGAAATTTGTCTTTTTGTGTCCTTTTTCTACATTTACTCATGCTAACAATCTAATCTCACGTACTAAATATCATAATATCATTTAGGATGTTCCAATTATAGGAAAAAAATTATAATCCAAGTGAACAGTCCTTTGCAACATACATCTCCTCCCCGTTCTATTGCCATTAAAATGTTCAATTTCACAGGACCTAGCATAATTTTCTTTTCCTTACAGTCTTTTTTTTTAACCATTCATTATATTTCCATTATAACTCTGGAAAAAGATGTACTGTGGTGGATGATAACCGAGAGTATACTGCTTAATAGATGAAGTAGCTGGTCTACATTTCAGAATGACTAAATTAAGTCCCACTAAGTAAGTAAAAGTTTTACATTTCTTTCTTTTAATCAGGATACTTGTTGCAAATTAACTAACCCACATTACTTTTCTCAAAAGAAAGAAAGAAAGAAAGAACGAAAGAAAGAAAGAACATTTGTTTGATTCTAAATGTTCCATATCCTTAAAAATCCAAACTACAAACACAATGATACATGCAGACCCATAGCAGATTGGAAAAGGTCAGTCACTTAAATGATCAAATCACATTCCAAATTACTCTCCCACTATAAAATAGCACAGAAATGGGAGTGCTCTACTGGGGAGAGGGGGTAACAATTTATTTCCAATACGTATAAGCCAGGTTAGCAGTTTCAGGACTGTGACCAGACTTTTCAAGTACCTTCCATGGACTCCAGAAAAAGCTCAGAACTTCATAGGGTTTAGTGACTGCAGATTCACACAGCACACTTACGAGACCTGATTGCATGAAATGTGAAATCATAGGAATGGTTGCGCTATAGCTGTATTCCTGCCACATTCATCCCTGCCCAGGCCAGCGGGGTTGGGTGAAGTGATCTTTAAGGTCCCTTCCAACCCAAACTATTCTATGACTCTATGATGATGTCCAGCAACTCGAAGTTCAGGAACTTTCTGAGTCTAAGTTTTAACAGGATTTTGATAAACTTTTCTTCCCTTTATTTGCCCCCACCTTTTTTTTTTTTTTTCTAATCACAGGTAACCAAAATTCCATAACAATGAGCTTCACAGGTGAATTCTGGGCAACATAGAATCATAGGATGGTTTGGGTTGGAAGGGACCTTAAAGATCATCTTGTTCCAACCCCCTGCCATGGGCAGGGACATCTCCCACTAACCATGAAATACCACTCCTCCGTTTTTTTTAATCCCCCGCCTCTTCATTTTCTTTGCTGCCCTCATTCCTTGCTCTGGCTGCTGCTGATTCAGCTCAGGAGGTTACTGTCACCACCTTTTCTTCGCTACCTCCCATCAGAAGTTCCCAATCCAACACAACTGCACATATACTCAGTCTATGAACAGGTTCAGTTAAAATTACCTGGTTTTATGTTTTCAAGTAACTTTTCACCCAGATCAGCAGCATATTCCTAGCATGGAGCTGCACGTTCACACGCTTATTCTCATGACTGTAGGAGTCATGGAGTCACTACATCATCGTGTCTGTATTCTGCCATGCCAACAAGTGGGAATTTGCATGGAAACCTGTTGGGATGGAAAAAGTAGCCTATGAGTGGTTCTCTGCAGCTTGATGGCCAGAAGGAGCATGAAAAACGTGGCCACAGCCTGACAGGAAGGGTATGATGTGACCATTCCTCCACAGATGGTCTTTAGTCCTTCCTTACAAGTCAATGGAAACAGCTCAACCGTTCCGGCCTCTGCCTTTGCTCCAAAAGAGAGGTTTCTGTCTCACCTTTCTCTTACCTGTCTTTTTTTTTTTTTCCAATAGGGGGATTTTATTTACAGGATTAGCTCCACAGGGTGCAGTTATTTGCTAGCCAAAAATGGTTAAAAAATTTAGTTTACTTGCCATTGGAAAGAAATGGTTTGTCTGCCTGTAATAAACAAGGATATAGAAATATGCAGGGGAATCCTCAACGCCTGCCTGCAGTTCTGCTGGCAGGTAACTGTACCATCCAGCTACCTCTTCCTTCCTGGTTTTTCCATCAAAAATTTAAACGGAGGAACAGCAAAATTTATTTTAGCTGTTAGATAGAACAGTTTCCACTGGACTTGGCACAGAACCTAATGTTCCCATCAGTGGTCTACGTGGCTTTAACTCTGAGAACGCCACTGAAAGCTCTTTGCCTAAGGCACAGGGCATTGCAGGAGCTGATGTGCAAATTCTCAGATCCTTGTTCCAAATTACTCACAGCTTGCTGAGCCTTTGGGTGTATCATATTATCCATCTTTGGTTCGTCATCTATTCAAACCTTCGGGAACAGAGAAGGAGAATGGCTTTCATTTCTGGGTAACAGAGTGTCTGGCTTGGATTTCACTTCTATTTGTGGCTGGTCATTCATTTCTTCATTTGGGTTTTGAGATGAGAAGATGTTCCAGGATTTATACTTTGTCAGTACGTAAGTATTTTATAAAGCTTGGGATAGACATTTGACATTGAAAAAGAACCCAAAAAACTTGTACATGGTTGGAATGGCAAAAACACTTACTGATATAGCAACATTTTCTCAACTCTTTCCCCAGAAAGTACTTTGCCTTTTTCCTCTTACTATTATGTTTCAGCCTGTGAGCCAGTCTGCCTCCTGCCAACACCTGCTGGAACATAAAGGATTCTGAAACAAGACGATCTGTCCTTTGAAAACAATACTAGGACACTTTTTTTTTACATTTTTTGAATACAAAGGTAGCCACGTCTACCTTGAGACATTTGGGCAGTATAAGTCAAATTAAGCAAAGGGGTGAACTCAAATTTAGAGCATTAGTTAAAGTAAAACAAATCCCTGTGAGATTACTTTTATTCAGCGTAAACTGGCTTTACTTTGTCTGTAGCCCTGCCTCATTGAGTTTGTTACCTTTTCTAATAAATCTTGCTTTTGTTAAGTTTATTGCTGTGCAGATCATGTCATGGAAATATTTCCCCCAAAGGGGAATTGAGGACATCCTGGAGGATAAAAGGGTGCCATGGAGCACACCCTCCCCTTGCTGGTCACGTTTGTACTGACAGGTACGGAAAACCATGCGTCTACTTTGGTCTTGCTCAGAACCAGGCAGATAAAACCATTTCTCACCCAGAATATGTGCTTACATGGCACTTACCATTAAGTTAGTAAGAGCAGCAGGGTGTACCACCCACAGACCAGCACTGCAGTAACACATCCTGTGCTTCAGAGCTTCCCTGACTGTACCTGACACAATGCCCTCATTTTTTTACTGGCAAAATATAAGGAGCCTGCAAGAGAAAGGAGTGAAGTTATAAAGGTGCTTTCTTGCTATATGCTGTTGACCAATTGATTTGATTGCTTTCACTAGCTACCATTGCTCACTTAATGAAAGTTGTGCGCGTACAGTACTGATTTAGTATATACCATGAAGCATCTACTCTATAGTAGATACTACGGTATAAAGTATAGAAAGGTAGAGGAGCTGGCACTGTGAAGACTGCAGAACCGCACAAGGATCGCGGGGCAGCGCAGGCAGCAACTGGAACCTCCGTTATCCCCCCTCCGGTACCAGGCGGCAGGAATGAAAAGCAATGAGAAGAGTTGACTCAGTCACCATACTCCAGTAGTAGCTGCTCGCCAGGGCAGAAGCCTAGAGTCCTACAGCCTTACAGAACCGAAGGGCAGCTTTACACCTCCTGTCCTCTCGTCTCAATCCTATCTCAAGTCAGAAGCCAACCAATGCTCCGTCCAGCCAAGGGTTCGGCTCTTGGTGTTGAATTATTTTTCCTAGGCTACCTTTTCTCAGAGTTCTATATTCAAATCAGTAAAAATGATACTACTAATGCCACTGATTTTTTTGGAGACCTCATCTTTATGACCAACTCTGTCATTTCTAAGCTTATCAAAACCAAAGTGAAAAATTATTCATGCTTAATATGTGAAATTTGAAACAGACTTCTATCTTTTTCATAAAGCTCCTAAGTAGGTTAAAACATTGTTTCATTGAAAAGGTTTGTTTTCCTAACTTTAGAAACACAACTAGGAATTTAATGAGAATAAAATACAGTTGCACATATACGTTCCATATTTACTTTTGATCTTTGATGCAAACACAATGCATGTTTGAGCATAGTTAGATATAACCATAATATTTCTTCTTAGTGTGGCTTTCCAATAATTTTAAAGAAACTTTGCTAAATACAACATATTCCAAACTCCTGTCACTTCTATTTATTTATATTATCCTTATTATTAAAATAAATTATCCTTTCATTTGAAATGGTGAGTGCTATTGACTGAGATCCTTAGAAATTGTCACATACGATAGGCCGATCCTTGGGAAGATTGCCTTCTGTACGCTCTAACTTTTTTCTTCTCATGGCAGTTTCCATGAGGTGTGAGATTATTAATTCCCAACATTTTCCTGGGGTTTCAAGGGATTTTCTTTTAAGTTACCCTGTGCTTCAGACAACTGAGCAACATGGACGTGAGGACTAAGAATTTTCATCTGATTTTTTAGGTTAGTCTGCATTCAATATAGCATTATATATATATACACACGCGCATGTATATATTTATATCAGAGAGAGGACAGATCTCAGGTTGTCAGTAACCGATATTGCTGAGGGAACATTTACACTAGGTTTTTCCACAGTCATGCCTGAACATGCTGCCTTGCAGTACAGCGGGGAGGCGATTAAGGCATACCTAAGTAACGGTTGACCATTACTGTACCCAACTGACGATGGCAGAAAGCATTATTCACAAAAATATTTTCACTAAATAATCCCGAATTGCAGATTATTCATCCAGTGCAGTCTAACAGCAACGCTACTCACAGCAGCCGCATACCCTGCTCCATAAGGGAGATGGAGAGATGGTACCTCCACCATAATTCCAGACACAATTCAGCACTGTAACAGTCTAGAACTGCTACAGAATGCTGAGCTCAACCCAGTGCTGAAAAATGCCCTATACTGAATTAAGAACATTTTGCAGTCACTTCATAGCTGCAGAGTACAGCTTAGGTGTAAATCACAGTGTCCTTAAGCAGAAATAATGTGGTTTATTTTTTTAACATAACACCCCAAAATATTCCCAAGAACAACTCATCTCACATAGACACCTGCACAGCCTACTGATTAAATAAATAAGCAATATGCATCAACTATGAATCATAAAACTGCAGGTGAAATGGTGTTGGGGGGGGCGGGGCTCACAACCTAACTGGATTATGTTATCTGTTACAGAACCCCTCACACTGCATTTACCGTTAACATCCAAACCGGTTACTTTCCTCCAGACAGGAACTGGGCACCTCAACGAAACACCTGGGGAAGCTGCCCGATAGTGGTGGCCCGTCCAACCACATTTCTTCCTGGAAGGCACCCTGTGATGCAAGGAGCCCCTGCGGAGCACTGTGGGAGTGGGAGGCGAGGGTGGCTCCCTGGGCACCCCGCTGGGACCCCCTTGGGAGCCACGTAGAACCGGGGACTAGTTCTCTCCCCGTGCGAATGAAAGCAGGACAGCATCGGAGCCACCCAGGGGAAGAGGTGACATGGAGAGCTCTGTCTTTATTCCATTTCTCACCAGTGTTCCATCAAAAGGGCAGCTAAACCATTTCTTTGCTAAGAGAATGTTTCTTGCTTCACTCTCACATCACCCTCAAGACATTTAAGCAGAAGACAGAGGTCCCTAATGAAGTGCCTTCGTTAGCTTGGTGCATTTGCTGTGTTAATGCAGACCAACTGCTGTCAGCATCAATTGGTGGGAGGCTGCGTCTGCATCCTCAGAGGGGGACTGCGCCCCGCTCGATGTGCTGCAAACCCCTCGGAGCAGAGGGCTGAGGTCCAGAGACAGACTGGAGCAATTTGCAATTACTTTTTGCAGATCTCACCATCCAGTACATATTTAACTATCTTGTTAATTGCTTCCAGTTGTAATTCCTTTCTCTTTCAGTTGGCAACATGCACTCCTTTTGAGCTTGTTGGGAAATACAATGCTATTCCTTTCCTTTCTTCATCAAATCTTCACTGCTTTGAACTCCCCCAGGAATTGTTTGGTCTGTGTGGCCAGTTCATATGACCATGAGCACTACACAGCCAAAGGTGATGATAAAGTCCCATATATATATATATATATATACACACATACATAACTAGGACTAACCCAGTTTGTGCACATCTCTAAGGATGGGCCAGGTGCCCGTTGGAGGGAGATGAGCATGTACAAAAGCACTTTGGTACTTTCCTGCAGTGTTCAGGTTCCTCATCTTTGAGTTACAGTCATATCTTTCAGAATCCTTTAATTTAGCTATATTTGGTTTGATTATATTAAAATAAAAAAATGACCAGTGACTAAACCACTTTATATTCACTGCAAGGCGAAGCAATGTATCAGTCTGGTGAATTCCAGGAATGTATGGTGATTATCAGCCAAATCTTGGAAAAACCATCAGCCTTTGACCACGTACTGTGCCTTTTCTACAGGGGTCTCAAATGATCGAAAAAAACAATGGCTAAGTCTTAAAATCTTAACAAAGTTCAGTACCAAGAGGTGCCACCTGTTCACAATGCCAAAAAGTAGGGTCTCTCAGCCATCCCAAATTTCTAGCTAGTAATTTCTATGGAGCCCTGCCCTCTGCACGCCCCGTGTGCGCACACAGCGTACCTGCCACCTGCGCCGAGGGCGGGCGAGGGAAAGCGCCGGCTCTGATGGGAAATAAATGGGACCCCGCAGGCTGCAGGCACAAGGAACCTGCCAGGTCCGGAGTCTGGCTTTTCCCAGAGCCATTTCTTTCTGCACGTGAAAGACAAGGGACCAGCAGTGACAGGGGAATAACAGCCTCTCTGCTAGAAGCCATTCCGCCGGCGCTGCCAGCGCAGGAAAGGGTTCCGAGTTTTCTGTTTGTGATTACACTGTTTTGTCACCGCTGTCAGGATGTGCCTATGCAATATCTGCCTCTCTGCTGTCTCGTGCCTTATGTTTCATTTTTAGCCGAGTGGGATGTACAGTAATTAGCCACTCATTCTCCTTGTCTATTCTCTGCATTTTGTTTCGTTTCCTTCACTTACAGGATTTTGGCAAGCCCTCGGCCTTATTGGCAACTCTTCCCTTCCCCCCCATCCCAACCTCCTCTGTCAATTTTCTTCTCGCTGCTTGGGAGATGACAGTTTAGATATTTGTACACACCAGTGAATATGCTAATGGGCCCCAAATATGGACTGCGCAATCAAATCATCAGGAGTTCGGTGGAATGCTTTTCTGGATTGTTTCCTCTAAAAATATAGCATCCCAGTTGCAAACAATTTACAGCCAACAAAATGTTGTTTGAATCAAACTTACGTGGTGAAGTTGAGGGGTTTTTAATTCAAGATGGAAAATTTTTGTTCCTGGGCTTTTTTTTTCTCTTTTTTTTCTCCTTTTCATTATGAATTGTTGCCTTTGGGTGGATTTTTGCTTTGAGAGTGCAAGCTGCTGTCATTGACATTACTGGGACTTACATGAGAATAAAGAGTGGAAAATGAATAGCTTTCAGGGGCTTCAGGTTGATAGAACAATTTCATCTCTTCTCAGTTAATGCTGTACAGCACTCCATGAGTTTTTGTCTCATATCTGAAGTTTTACAGCTGTAGGGACCAATTCAAAGGTCCCCTTTTGCGTTCTTTTCCTTCACAGGAATCATCGGCAAATTAGCAAACATAAAGGACACACAACCAGGTCCACAAACAGCTAAGAAGAATGATTTCATTTTTTTTCATTGGTATTTTTTTTTCTTTAATAATTCGTAGCTTTCTCAAAAATATAGTTTTTTCATATTTAATAAACAGAGCTTTAAAATTTTGCATGTGCTAAATGAAGGAATTTTGGTACTGCAAGAAGATTCATGACGTAATACTTCAGAGATGTTTGAAAAATCCAGACCAGTCAATGATTTTCCTCTTGCTCTTAAAAAAATAATTAAACTAAGGTGTGGAAATTAAGCAAGGGTCTTCCTTCTCCTAGATTCCTTTTCTCAAAATTATTGCTTTGGAAATACACTTTAACACCAGAACTTACTTTTTGTTGTTTTATGTTCATGTGGCTGCAAGTTCAGCTGGATCGGTTCAGCTGGTTCAGATGAAAACCAATATATAAAATATATATTTGAGTATATAGATGTGAATATATAATGATATATATTATTTATTTGTTTTGCTCAGACCAGATCTGGGACCACTAAGGTGCTGAAATGGCACCACCTTAAGACTGGCAGGTCTGTGTCTTAAGAATAAAGGAAAAGTGTATAAATTTGCAAAATATCAGACCTGTGTTTCCTTGCTGGGCTGACATAGTCTCAAATTAAGATATAAAGAGGCAATGAAAATTGAAGAAGCCCTCTCAGAAACCGCCAGTTAGGAACTGCTTTAGCCACGCTATCCCAATTCACAAGAAAGGTGTCAGGCATGGGATTAATCAGTCGAAATCCCGCTGCTCCCGAGACCCAGAGCAGGGACCCTGTCCCGTGCCCCTGCGACACGTGGCACCAGCGAGCAGACCCCAGCTGCAGGTGACCGGCCACGGCACGAGATGCGACAGAGCTGCAAGCGTATACACCAGCAATGACTCTTGTTACAACCAAACTAGCATGAAGTAATGTAAAGTAATAACCCACACCTATAACAGCTGAAATTTAGTTTGAGGCAGTTTAAGAAAACACTAGTCGATCCCGGTAACCTCTCTTTGTGGCAAGCCACTAGAGAGATACCCCAACCTGTCACCTCCTGCAGACTACGGCGGAGGATTAACGCTCCTGCAACCTCGCAGAATCGCACAGCTGTACAACAGCTACAGCTGTACACTTCAACATATACACGTAGCAATCGTGCAACAGCACTATCTGATCATTCCACGCCGGGACACGTGGCAAGTGACCGCGAAGCATCGCATGCATCATTTTCTGTAGCTTGCCATCATTTATTCCTTAAGATGCAGTGCAGGCTGGATGGATACTCCAGCATTTTGAACTGCCGGTCCTTAGGGCCCTATGAAGCAGCTCTTACATTTCACACTAATCTCTTTTTTTTCCCCTAGTACTATACATTTTAAAGAGATGCCATATGGCACTCAAACAGACAAATCATATGGTGTTTTGCCCTTTCTTTCTAATTCCGTTGGCTTTACATTTCTCAAGTTGCATTCCCAGTTGATGAACAACGTCCTTAACCTCTTGAGTGGTCCTGGACGTCCACTAGACATAGACCAACGTGACACTTGTGCTGACTCCTAATATATACTGGATGTCAACAGTGTTACTGTCATTCACTTTAGCAGTTGATTTGCATCTAAGCATACTATCAGGGACTCTACTGTAGCACCTAAGAGTAAACTGAAAACAGAGCACAGCTACTACTGAGGCACAAAAGAGCTTTTCCTTCACTGGCATCCAGCTCTCAGACAGACACAATCAGAAGTCATGGCGTTAAATAGCTAAGACTACACAAGTAGAATTGAAGTCTGGAATATAAAGTGCACTTTTTGTTGATGACACCATATTTGTATGCATTCTTCTTTCAAAAGGAGGTAAGTAACCACTGTTTCTGTCAGCCTTTTTTTATTGTCTAAGGAACAGAGCCACACTGGCTTTATGAAAGTTAAAGTTCCTTTCATATGGCTAATTTATATTTCATAAAACCGAGGGATTGGTACCACCGGTTAGTAGTATAGCAGATAGTGTTAGGATATAGACAGGCATTTCATTTACTGGGAATTTCACATATAATCATAGAACCCTCATGGCCTCTTGTCACATGAGACAGAGTACAAAATTAAAAGAAAAGGGAAAAGGTTGAATTCACAATCCTTCTTTTTTTTTTCCACCTCTGTGTACAAAAAAGGCCCATCCTATATCTTGAGAATGAAAATGGTGTTACTGTCTGGTCCACTTAATACTTAGCATTGCAAAATGCCATATAAAAGCATGACACCCACTTGTGCCTGTGTGTATTTATCCATAGAAACAAGACAGAAGAATACATGCAGAAGCATCACTTGCATAGCAAAATAATCGTAAATGCTCATCTCTAGAAGTGACTGGATACAAAAGCAATTGCAAGTGTTTATGCAGTACAAACATAGGGGTGAAGTTAAAACACCTTTGAAAATCTGACCCATATTATCGGCAGTAATAAGTAAATCCTCCCTCTAAAGATAAAAGAGAAAGTACCCTCATTATTTAGTCAGACCTTCACACCATGAAGACCCAAACACAGAGGGGTTATCAAAATGCCCTTAGAATAATCAAATCACGCATTGACAGACCAAGAGGCAAAGTTTTAAAGTGGAGGCCCCCTGAGAAGGCTCTGCTTTCCTCTTAGAGGCTGGCTGCTCTGATTACCACATCTGAATGCTAGCAGAGGTACAAAGCTGATAGTCATTAGTGGAGACTGTTGTCCTAGCGAGAACATTATTGGAATTATGTCAATTAACACCAGCTGAGGACATGTCCTGCAATTCTGAAATACAGCAAACCCATAAAGAGATTTAGAAAGTTTAAAAGTCTGAATTGCACATGGCTCAAACTGGGTGTTTTAAGGGTGCCGATAACCCCAGGGTGGCATGTTGCCCACCCTCCGCCCACTGGAAGCCAGCAGCAGGCGGACAAGCTGGAGCATCTCAGCAATTTTTCAGTTTTAGCCCCATGCGGATCCCATGCCAGTAGGTCGGGCTAGAGGTGAGGGACACGGAGCACTGCTGGTTATGTGAAAGCATTCCTCTGGAATTTAAGACCTGTTTTCTCTCCTTCCTTCAAATACATTTTCAGCATCCCTCATTGCAGAAGTGACCTGAAGTCCTTCGCTGCGAGACCCCTACACTGTGTGTTTGCCCTGCAACTGCGTACAAGCACTACTGGTAAGTGCAGGCAGGGTTTCGGTGGCACTGGTGCCTGGATGGATGGGAAGCCAGAAGGACACATTTTTTAAAGAAATTATAACTGTCTTTATGGGCTACAGCAACTACTGTCTGATCACGAATGGCTCTGGAGACCAGTATTTAAAATGTGATTACATTAAACACATACCATTAGTAAATACATTGTTCACAAATAAGATGAAGACAAACCAAAATTTGCAGTCTTACATGGCTTTTTAAAGTTACAAATATCTTTGCTTTCCCCTAAGAAAATACTATCCTTTTTCAGGTTTATTAGGGAGCATTATCTGTCCTGTCACAAGAGGCTTCTGACCTAAAATCTAGCAAACTATTTACACTTGATTACCTTATATTTGATAACTAACATGGAGAGTTTCGAAGGCAG
Organism: Dromas ardeola; assembly: GCA_013398915.1. NCBI lineage: Eukaryota > Metazoa > Chordata > Aves > Charadriiformes > Dromadidae > Dromas > Dromas ardeola. The sequence continues at coordinate 28,776 of VYZM01012607.1, forward strand.
CCAAATTTTCCATGTTTCCTATTTAGACATTTGAATTAACGTATTGTATTTTTTTAATAAGAAGTTATATACAATTTGAAATGAGACTACCTATTCACGTGCCTAAATGTAGACTTGAGTGTCCTGCACTGAATTTGATCTAAAATAATTTGTTCATGATACGGAGTCCACAAAGTGCTTTTTTTGGTGCTAGCAGAGGTATTTTGGATTTCATCTGGCATCATCCGGTATTCAGACAATACCTAGAATGTCTTTTAAAATTTTTTATAACTGCCCATGTTCACTTGCTCTTGGAAAAAATTCAAAAAATATAATTTACAATTAAAAAAATACACAAAATAAATATAATCAAATCATCATTAAAGATAAACCATCAAATATTTAATGCCAGGATTTTTTGATTACTTAGTGCTGATTTTGCCCGTACCCAATTAAAACTGGCCAGGAGACTCCCAGACACAAACATTCAAGAGTATTTCTATATTTATGTGTTCACTCCAATTTTGAGAAGCTGTGCTTCTTAAGTTTTTCCTTGCTTACCATGGAGTTCAGTTCAAGCTCTGTTAAATCTATAAAAATCAATATTGAGTATATGTATTACGTGACAGTTCCTTCTAAAAGTATCTGGTGTAGAATATGGGCCAGATACAATGGAGCAGCCAAGCACATGTAATTTATCCAACAAATCTAAAGCACTCCCACATTGATTTTTGCAGTTTTGTAGCCCCTAGTCACAGAGCGGAGAAAAAATGGCTTACTCATAGAGTGTGCTAGTACTTGGGGCTACAGCATGTTTATCTTAGAGCCTCTGCTTTGGGTTGTCTTTTTGTTACCTTTGTTGACGGATTTTTTAGGTCATTTAATGTGGTTCTCCATTTGAAAATGTCTACTTCTATGGCAAGAAAATAAAAAGGGTTTTCTAAATTGTTCCGATCTGTTGATTACTTTTCCCAAACTTACAGTGTCCAGATGGAATATTGCAACATTTTAACAGTTCCTAAATGCAATTATCTTAAGTGAGTACGAATAGAAAAGTGTATGTAAGTAAGGGGATAAGCTTTCAACAATGTATTAATGTACATCACACAATAACTAGTATAAAGGGATACCAAAAACATATTTGAGAATACAATTACAATTTAAAAGGACATTTTTGAAATGGCACGCATACATATTTGTGTAGCATAAGATATCTATGTATATGTACTACCATTAATATATTTAAAATGTTTTCAAATCCTAAAAGGATATTACTTACATATATATCTACCTGTATCTCTTCATGCTTATTCAGAAATAATAAATGGGCAGATTTCTCAACATACATTAAAATAATATTCTATTCACCAAGATCTGCTACATTAACCCGTATAATTTTTTGTAAAATATAAATTCAGTCATAGATTCTATCAGCATTTGGACCCAGGTGGCAGGCTATAAATACATGTCCAGATTAAAAAGTTGGAACCGCAACTTAATAAAAAACCCTACAGGATTTAAGCATGTTGCATGTCTAGAGCTTTTTTCTATTTTATTTACTCATAAGTATCATTAATACCAAAGATCGACAACCTTTGGTGCCACGTATGTCACTCTCTCTCTTCAAGTCTTTAGTAGTTGCATGCTTATCTATTTCAGTCAAATGTATTTCTTATCAAAAAAAAAAAAGAGTGAGCAACCTGACAATATAGTGTTATCGAATTTTTTCAGCTGAGACCCACATGTCATTCAGCATTCAGACATGCTTGTGCTTGATTGATGGATGGGTTTGTGACAAATAAAACTCGGATCAAGAGCTTTGCACCTTTTCCCCCATCAGGAACCAGAGTAAAGCATAACTCTGTAACAATGGTGGGATTAGGGATGCATTAGCTCTCCATCGACCAAAACCATCCATTCCCATCAATACTTTGCACTTAATAACCTGAAGCTATGATAAGAAAACAAAAGAAGGAGAAAGGGACAGGAGAAAACAAATCAATAGAAGAAGGGAATGTCTGAAAGATGCACTGTCCAAATGAAGAAAAATTTTTGCTGAATTGCTAGGATAACGTCCCTTGACAAGAGAACAATGCACTGTCAAGGTTTATCAGCGAGGAGCCCAATTGGCACAACGTTAAGCACAGGTTTGGCATTTGAGTGGTGGCACTTACTGTACTGTAGATGTAAAATACATAATGCCAACATGCAGATAATAACTACTTGCATTTGTTTCGGATTAGCAGTTTGGGTGCCATAAGGATCACAATTACATTTCTAGGTGTCCTGGAACAGACGCTGCGAGCACAAGGACTGATCCTGCCCCCTGAAGTGCACCTGATCACTACGGGGCTGATGTTTTTCCCTAAAACTTTGTGTTAAAAATAATACTAATTTCTACTCACAATTACATCCTTTCTCTCTTGATTATTAATTATCTGCTCTCACAAACTGACCCGAAAGACCAGGAATGGTCTTAGGCTTTAAAAGGTCAATAGATTTCATGTAGCTTCTTGCCTTGTTTGAAACTCTGAAATCTAGGAACTAGCACTAAGACTGGAAGTAAAAGAAAACCATTCGTCAACCTCTCCTCCTCCTTAGGATTAAAGTAAGAGAAAATACACTTCTTAAAACATTTGCAGCTTACTCAGGAAGAACAAAGTGTCAGTTAAGTTTATCGGATACATCTTAATACAGAAACTGTGCACTTTTTTGCAGGACTCTGTGCTTGAGCCTGCTGCTGTGGTGAGTGAAGCTGGGAAATAAGTTTCTCTAGGGCTACGCTTCGTGTGCGGAAGGAGGGGAGATTTGGTGATTTTCTTCCTTCAAGATCCAGAAAGAACGGTCAACTTCAGCACAGAACCTGAGGTGCCCAAGGCCAGCACTGGATGCTGAATTCCCTACCTTGTATCCAAGCCTCGTGCAAAGTGTCTGTGTTTATCAAGGTAATCTTTGAACACAGTTTTGTCCTTCTTCCCTCTAATATGTCACAGGTTTATTTTTTAATGTCTATTTATTCTAATTAAATACTGTTAGACTGAAAATCAACAAAGAGCACACGGTTAGGTAAGCAGGAGTGTTGTTGATCAACGCTGCTGACATTCAGAGTTTTACTCAATCACGTCACTCATTTTCAGGTAAGTCTCTGATATACAGGAAGAAGTTCTAACATCCAAGATACTCAACAACGCTACTTAGGCTCTAATTTAATGAAAAGTAACAGAAAATATTTTAAAATGTTTCCTCTATAAAAAGTTTTTCAGCTCCATTGACAATTAGAAGATTCTACTCACTCTAACAATATACGTGTGTCTTCATATCTCCACATTAGTCACCTAATTGTCAGTGTGTACTAGAAAGGACTGAAAAATCAACCCAACAGTAAAAGCCCAGGACCACAAAACACGCAATAGGTGCTGTGCTGCTGGCTCTGCCACGCTCTTCCCTTGTCACGTATGAAAAGTCACAAAACCTCAGCATCCCGGCTTCCTTCTATGTAAATGGCGATTATGATTTACAACTTCAGCTCAGCCTATTCACTTGCTGTGACCACAGGATGTTCTACAAAGTAGAACCAATAATGAATTAAAGGAAATGCCACAAGAAACAAGCATGTTCCTAGAAGTCAATACCGTCTTTACAACTTCCTTGATGGCTACATGAAGTTACTGAAACGATATAGAATTAAGTAAAAAGTGCTACAGTGGCTCGTGCAGAAGCCGAAATGCATTCCCATGAAGTGAGATAAGAACAGCAGGCAGGGGAATATTTTCAAGACATGCTAGAGGGTACTCTGAGAAAAGAAGGGTAAGGATAACTATGAAAGGAAATAGCTCACAGTGGATTTTTCAAATCAGTATATATGACAGAAGTAGAGTCAAATGAAGCATAACGTGTACATAGGTAAAGGATGGAAGTAAATTTCTAAAATATGCAAGAACTACAAAGAACATGATAAACCAGGAACTTTTCAGAGAGCAAACCCTTCATTTTTTCACTGCTGCTCTTATAATTTCAGAGTTATGTTGCATTGTCTTGTAAAAAAAGAAAATGTTACTGTCCTGTCCCCAGTTGTTCTTCATAGAGTAACCACCACAAACTCTCGGTTATTTTGGTTTGATAATATTGTTACTGTCCATGCACACTGCCAAAGAGCCCATAACGTACTTCGATGAACAGACTGATTTGCAACATGTCTAAGTTATCCTGATTCTGACAACAAAACTCATGACACAGAAACGCATCTCTCCTTGAAACCTTACTGACTTCCTCAGAGGGTCTGTCCACACGGAGCTAACGCGAGCCCTCAGTTCTGCCAAAACTGCAAACACTGTTAACATGGGGAGCAGATGAGTCATCTGCTACTCATAACATCCATTTTATGGTGGAAGAAATTATTTCGATACTGTTACGTAAAATAGAACTCATTCTGATACCAGTTCATTAGTAGCAAAATTAAGTGTTCAGGGAACCTCTTCTATTTCATTTCATTACAATTCTGAACTGTCTAAATGTACTACTCTTCTCATAAAATTTTCAAAAACCTGTTTGCACTGGAAGGATCCAAATATCTGCAGTTTCTCATTCACATACAGTCTTAAGGATAACTGCCAATAACTAAAATAAATCTAAAGCTGTACTTGAAAAGTTCTCAAAACCAGTAACTTTCCATTCCACAAATAAACACCATAAATTTGGCAAGCTCGCATCATGTAATTCACACACAATAAAGAAGCGAATATCTGTTTTAAGCGCAAATCTCAAAGCTATTTTAACTACAGAGCAGCCCGAGCGCTTCCATAATTAATTACTTATTTATTTCATACCAGAAATAATAATGATCTGATCAAGATACCATCAGTTCCAATCAGCCAGTTATTTCCTAACTAATTTTGGGAAAAGAATGAACGAGCAAGACTGAATAATAGAGACCCCAGTTCTGCAGTGAGCTGGATGGGGTGCAAGGGGGAGTGAGAAAGCCGGGGGTGTTCCAGGAGGACACGGAGGCAGACAGACAGACGGACATTTCGGCACGGTGTGGTGATTGTATCCAGACTGGACTGTATCCAGATTGCATTCCTTTGCTTCCTATTGTCTCTCAAGTTTGAAATAATTGTGGAGCAGAGAACAATTCCTACAGTGGCAGCTGAAGATTTTCATCTGAAGTTGCTTCTAGCACAGAGCACAGGGGTGGAACTTCCAGACAATTTAGTAACCGCCCTTCTTGTATGATTTTAAATCTAGATCTATGGACCAATTTTTCTTCAAAATGTAATTGACTGGGCTAGGCCAAGCTTTCTTGTCCCCAGCGGTTCCAACACTTTTCTTCCTGTTTAAATTCATTTGGATTCCTATTTTATAAGGAGCTAAGTGGAAGATATTTCTAAATCCTAAAAGAGACAAACCCAAAAAAAAAGATTTGTCTCTTTTCTTAAAATGTTCATACAATATTCCTCACTCTTAGCATCACTGCCCTCTAAGTCTACACATCAGCCCAGGTTTGCAAGACACTTGACAAAGAATTTTTATAAAGGCTTTCTAATTCTAATGATCACTGGTCAAGTTGCTGAATTATCAGAAAACAAAACCCCAAAGATTTGCTTGATTTTTTTCTCCAATAAAGTAACAGTAACCCTTTTAAAAACAACAACCTTGTATCAACACTGCAAGCTGAGTTGCGTTCTTAGGAACTCAGTGAGAGAGAACTGTGTTTTGTGATGCTTTAACCTCAAGAAATATAAGGTCAGGTATTGAATACAATGCTTAAAATACGCGTTGATGTCATTAATATAAACATCTGACCTTGATCAGTGACCCACTAGATGCCTTCCCGATTTTATTTATAAGACTGTAGCTTCTGAATGACTTCAGCTCTCATCTAAGGGTCATAACAAGCAGAGTATTTACCAAAAATTCTTTTTTTTTCCAGCTACGTATCTCCTTGCATTTATCAATACAAGAAAACTGTGTGAAGTCACAATCAGTAACTCACGTCTTAATTGCACAGATATGCACCAGTAATTCCTCTTTGTTCAGCTATTTCCAAACATCCCAAGAAATAATTCTAGGGAAGTTGAAAAGTCAATATATTTATATTCAAATGTTACGTCTGCACTTCATAAGGCTGATCATCAAAAATTATTCCCTGTGATCAAAAGACACAATCCAAAATAACATTTGGATGGTCACAAGGAGGTCCATCAGGTTATGAAGAATTTGTCAGCCAGATCTTCAAGTCTTCATTTTGGAATCAATTCTTTTTCTTTGGTGGAACTAAACGCATATGCTCCAGAGGGTTTGCCCAACTTCTGAAGGACATGTGCCTATAATAGGCCTTTCTCATCTCTGTCTTGTTAACAAGTATATAAATAAGAGAAGGCTTCAGTAATTGGCTCAGAGTTACTAATGAATTAATTAACTTCAGTCTATTTTACCTAACCTTTAATAATAAGAATCTTTTTTTGGTCTAGCAATAGGTCTGACAGGCTGAAAAAACAGACATGCAGCAAAGCTCTTGAAAATTAATGAGAAACGAGGAAAGAATCAATGTACATTCTGCTTGCAGAGAACTGACACAAAAAAGACACAATAAACCATGAACAAACACAGTCAGTTTAAAAAATAGGTTAGAAAAAGTGGGCAAATTCAATTATAGAAGTAATTAGAAGATATAGGGCAAGGCTGCCTTTTGGGACTGTGCCAGAAAACATGAATTAATAAGAGTGAATAGAAAGCGCCCATGTAGTAATTAAGAGGCAATCACCTATGGCAATGAATACCTGAAAACAGGCTGCAAACTATTAATTCAGTGATCAAAAATATTTTTAGATGATTAATATGGCAAATTTGTTTTAAAAGACTAATTTCTGAAAAGATATCAAGACAATAGCACATTATTTGTTCCTCTGGCATTTATATAGCTAATTAAATTTTATAATTTGCAACAACATTAAGCATTATCTGAAAACAGTAAAAGCAATATTTCCTCCAGTAATTCTTTATTATAGTGTCTTCAAAATCAGTAAGTTAAGACTAACTCAACTTTTTTAAAGAAAATTCAAGCACCCAGAGCCAATCGCTTCATTTATTTGACTGATTTTTGTTGTTGTTGTTGTTTATTAAAAAGACACCACGCACGAATTTTACATAATAATTTTCAGCTACTTTAAATTATTTCAGTACCTGTTTTAATTATAACTCAGAGAATTATGAACAAAATTCTTTGATACTCAAAGATGCTTTGATACTCAAATAAGCCGTGACATGAAGATGTTAACGCACGGCCAAGGGAGACTTTTCTTCGTTAGACCGTACCCCCCTCCTTCAGATACAAAACAACGAGCAAGTTATGGTAAAGGTGTGCAACATTAGACGACAAAAATAATTATCTAAAAATCTGCTAAGAAAATCTCTTGAAGTCCTTTATTCTTTCAGTAAATCAGGTAAGGCCTAATTTATTGTCTCAAAGATGCTTCCTAGGTCACTACAAAAGTGAACATAAAACATGCGCCATCTGCAAAGAATTGCTGTCAGTAGTGAAAATTTATTAAAAAAAAAAAAAAAGGGGGCCTGCCCTGCAAAGCAATTCTAAGCGGAAATCTTTACGTGTGAGAAGTAAAACAAACCACAGAAAAAGCTTTACAATAGTAATAACTTCACTGTAGTGATCTTAAGCCCACAGATTAATTTCTCTAACTTCACCAGTTTTCACCACCATTTCTGAGGATTCTAATTAAACCCCAAAAGCCTCCAAATAATGACCAAGAAACAAAAATCGATGATAAGTTTCTATGCGAACGCTGACCAGAAATGGTTGTTACATTCTACTTGTATTGCTGCAGAAAGGAAGAATCGACCAGAGTGTTGTTGGCAACTAATGCATGCCCTGCAGCATTAAGATTTACATCTTTTTTTGCCTTTCTAGTGTAATTTTAGTATTTATGCTCCCAATTCAGAAATATTATCAGAACTATAAGCAATATAAAAAGGGTCTAACTACTGGAGATAGCCAAAATTGTCTGCACTAAATTAAACACTCAAATTTCATGGTTCAAAAGTCTGCCCTGATCTCAAACTTCCTTCGCCCTCATTTTCTCCATGGGAAGGATTGTGATTTGTGGAGTAGCAAAGGGACTAAAGGGGAAAGGAGTGAAAAACTACCAAAAATAAAATGGTCAGAGGAAATGAATTGAAACAACTAAAGGAACGCAATCCTAAGAAAAAAAAACAAACCACAAACAAAACCAAACCAAAGCAAGCAGACAAATATTACTTAAAACTAAGTGCAATTTATTTCAAAACTAAGTTGCTCACCTGCGTCAGTATATTTGGAGATTTAGAGAGAGTGTGTTCCCTCAATACAAACTAAAGGCTTCCTGTTTCAGTTAGAAAAACTTATTAAAAATGAAACTCCTTTGAAAAATACACAGCTTAAAGCTATAGGTAAAAGAAGTTAGTGAACTCACACTGGTTTTGTGAATGCTTCAAAATGAAACACAGTTTGAGACATCGCTGTCACACGTTGCACTCCAGGCAGCCTCCGCGGGTCTCATAACGGGTTGTTTTCTGCCACAGTGCTCAGGCAGAAAATAAAACAGAATGTGCCATATCTAGAGTATGTCAGTAGTTTATAATGCTGCTGGTAAGAGCAATCCCCAAGGAACAGAATATATGCTGAGTTCCGGAGATGCTCTTTTAAAAGAAGAGACAAATTATCTACAGTCTGGTACAGGATGGAGGTACCTGGAGGCTTGATTGCAATGTCAATTCTGAACACCTCTGCCTAGTTTTACAATCCTCTTCTCCTGGGACCAAATCTTCAATCCCTGGTCACAGTTATGGAAATACGCCAGGAGAAGAGACTCGAGGTGGAATTTGGAGCTTTCTGTCCATCTATCCATCCGCACCAATCCATTAACAGGAGTCATAACATGATAGCAGCTGCTTTCCATAGCAGCAGTACAGCCATTCCGACCTGTCACCCAGTGCTGGGGACCCAGTTTCGTCTCCTTGGCTGGCCAGACTCCTTGTGCTACCTTTCTAATCAGCGGAGACAGTGAGGGTCCTTCGGACTCTAGCCCAGAAGAGGATCCTAATTTAGGTACTCTTCATTGCCCAAATGGAGAGACTCCACTGGTTGCAGAGAAAGCCTAAAGGATCTAACGGGACTCAGCTGGACAAATTAAGTGCCTTGTGAATACTTCTGTGTGCCTAGTTTCTTAACCAGTAGCACCCTGTTTGTTCCTCTAACTTTCTGATGTTGTAGCTCAGCAAGGCACTCGTTTTAGGACTTGTGTCTCATTTCCATTTTCACACTGGAAGTCCACCATCTCCTCACTTGTGCTAGTGTATCTGGTTCTGTCATGATTCTGTAAAACAAGCTTTTGAACTGGTCAAGATGTAGACATATATCAACCTGCCCCAGCACTGGTCATACCCTTTCCAGCTTGCCGGGTCCTGGTCATATTCTCCGAATCCATTTTGTCATGGTGACCATCCTTGTCACCTGTCTGTCAGCCTTTTCTGGATTTACTCCATTCTAAGATGAGGAGGCTGATACTGCACGGAATATTCAAGATGCATCAGGCATACTATGGAATTATATAGTGTTCTAATGACGGCTTTTATTTTGTTCTCTATTCTTAAAATTTTGGTTCGACTCTTCTTGACATGACAGTTTTGCAGAACTATCCATTTAACGTCAAGATCTCATTTCTGAGAAGTGATGGTTAGCTCCCAGCCCATCACTTTCTCTGTAAAGATAGTTGCTTTTCCTCTGTGCATTTGTCTGTACTGAATTTCATGTCATTTTTTTTGCCCATTATTGCCAGCATCGTAAGATCTTTCTCAATACACCATAGCTAGTCCTTCTCCTCACTTCCCTGAGTAACTTAGTACTACCAGTAAATTTTGTTCACTCGCTATTCAACTTTTCATTTTTCAGATCACTTATGAATATGTTGAATAGCACTGATCTCCATGGGGTTTTCAGTCGTGACCTTTCTCCTCTGTGAAAACTTAACCGTTTACACCTATACTCCGCTTTCTACTGTCAAACAGTTATTTACTGACGTGAGGATCTTCCTTCTTATTCCAGCACATTTTATTTTCTTAAAGGCTTTTGGGGATGGACCTTGTCAAACATCTTTTGAACACCCAAGCAGGTGATACCAGCTGGGTCTCCTGTGTTCTCGTACTTGTAGATTCCTTCAGAGAATTTCAATATATTTTTAAGCCAGGACTTCTCTTCTAAAACTTACATTGACTCTTCACAATATGTCATAATTATTCAGATTACACTAATTCTATTATTTTTTCTAGCTTCTAATCATTTTTCCCAACACAGATACCAGATTTAGTGGACGGCAGTTTTCTCGATCTGCCTGAATCACTTTTTAAAATCTGTTGCTGCATTAGTCAGATTCCAGTCCTTGGCTCAAAATGATTGGAACTGAGAAGCCGTACACCACAATCCCCTGTTTCTCTCCTGACTTTCTTTAGAATTTCCTAGCGAACGTCTCTGTTCCTGATGAGTTGTTATAGCTTGTTTTGTCCATTTATTCTATAAACTATTTATGGACACTTCAATTTGAAACAAATCCTAAAATGCATTCCATAAATTAAGATTCTGAGATGGGAATCTCTCCAACCTCCCCCATGGTAAGCACAGGTGAAAAAAAAATCACAGCTCTTCTGTGATGGCTTTATCTTTTTTGAATGCTCCTTTTATGCCTTGAGCATCTTACAGATTTTCTGGCAGTAATCATACTCCCAATGTGTTTGAATGGAAGGGCACTAGTACTTTTTATTCCTTGTGTAACTTGTTTCTCAACTTCTTTTGGAGATTGTTGTTATGTTACTTGTTACCTAGATTGACTTAAGACTCTAGCTTACCAGGCAGCCTTAAAAGTAATATACCACAGGAGATGCAACTTCATGGTAGGCTTGAATTTTCTCAGATCTGAGTGGCCACCTAACAAAAAGCCACCTTCCCATCCCCAAGCCACGTGTTCCCCCCGGCTGCCACGTGCTGGCACCAGCGCTTAGTTATATTAATAAGCTGATAGGGCTGAAAACTAACCCTTGTAAGAAACTTATTCTTCTCTAACCACACCAGCCCATGGCACTTACGCTGTCACAGGGAGAAGGGAAGACAGAGAGAAAGCTCAGGGTGTAACTGGAGATTTTAATAGCAGTGAATATTTAGTTTAACTTAATTTTGAAGCTGTATATAGGGTTAGGGGGACAAACCTGGAGTGTGGGCCAGAAGGAGAGGGTGGGTGGGAGCGGTGAGGTGAGGACATCCAAGACTGCTGCCAAATCCAGCTTTTCATCAAACTACACGCTGAGTGTAATGCATAATTCTGACACTCAGGGGCTGAAGATAATCAATTACAATAATCAAACTTAAGCTTTTTCTAAAGGGTATTTAGGAAAACTCGCAGGGTGTATTTTCCCTGCCTGGTGAAGTTATGTCCTGATTTTCAGATTTAGGAGTTAAATTATTGGAAGAGTAGAAGGGAAGAAAAATCAGGGACTGGGGAACTTTCAATACCGTTACTAAAATACAGAGAGCTTGGGGGGTACTTAATCCCCATCCTGCACTTCTGTCATCAGCTAAACATCACTCCCCATTGTGCACACAAGGAGAAGTGCAAAGCTGACCCAGCAGATTGAGATGAAAAGATTAGAAGCAGAAATTAAAGTCTCCTGGAGAGATTGTTCAGCTATTATATACTGATAAATTTTTCATGGATTTCCCCACGTTTTTAAAATCATATTAATCTGAACTTGGGAGCTTTAAAAACATGCCTCTGATTGTCAGTATTTCCCTCTGATTGCCAAGTAGGTGCACTGTGGAAGATAGATCCTTTCTTATCTTAGCTGAAGAGGAAGATACATGCAAAAAGAATATAGATATTCCAGTATTCGAACTATTTGCCCAGGCTACTTCTACCATTTCCAATCTGTCCTTCACTTGGATGAAGAAGTGTGAGCTCAGGACACAAATGAATGGTATCATAAGAATGTAAAATGGCTGTACTGGGTGAGACCAAACGGAAAAACAGGACAAGCACGGAATAACACTTCCCCAAGTACTCTTCCAGCTTCTACCGATCTGAGTCTTGAAGACCACCTGAGCAAGATAAGATTCATGTGTCTTTTTAACCTCTACGGATTTCTCTTTTGGGAACTTGTCCAAGCTTGAACCCATATAAACTTTAAACTCTGACAGTACCCTGTGGCTGCCTAATTATGTTACGTCTAAAGATCTTACTTTGTTTCTTATCCAGCTGTCATATCTGTCATTTGCCTTAATTTCTTCTTCTGGCAAAGACTGTGCACAAACCATGTGTCGGGACCCTCTTTATGATGCTTTAGACTAAATACCTTTTTATCACGTCTCCTATTCCAGGCATACAAAGAGTCTGCTTTGCTTAGTTTCTTTTTAATGGAAATCTCTCCATTCCTGTGATCATCCTTGTTGCCCTTTTGCGAACCTTTTGAAAAGGTAGGGGCAGGCAATATGCAAGATGTGGGGGCAGCATGGATTTATACACTAGCATAAGTATTCTGTACTTATCTTCTATCCTTTTCCTATTTATTCCTAACATTCATTGAACGCCACTAAGCAGATTCTTTCATGGACCTGTCTTTTATAATCCCAAGATCTCATTCCTTGGTGGTAAGACCGCTGAAAGTCCATCATTTTATTTACGAAGTTTTGATTATTCTCAGATGCATCACTTTAACTCTTACCTAAACTGAATTTCATGGGATATTTTAAGGACCACTCACTGAGTTTCATAACATCCTCCAGCTAGTCCTGCTAAGTGTCCTCATCTTTACTGTCCTGAAAAACTTGGTATCATCAACAGACTGCCACCTCACTGGTCGCTCTCCTTCCATTTTCCTCATGAATCAAAGAAGGAAGTTTCTACATCTCTAGGCATAACCTCCTCTTTCAAACTGAGATCCCAAGATTTCTTTCTCCACAGTGCTGCCTCCTTCATTTCATCTTGACAGCTCCTCGCTAGAGAGACAACAGCCGATTTTGAATCTCTATGTCTTGTAACAACATCCAAGTATTTTTGGCTCTGATGGATGTAAGGCGCGAGACAATAAGGTTTTCAAATCACCTCTCTCAGAAGGATGCCGGTCAGAACTCTCCAGTTTTCTTGGCATTACACACACAGTGCAGTGCTTAGAAACTAATTCTCTTCTCGGTTCAACATCCGAGGTCAGTGACAAACACAGCTTTGAAAGAAGGATACATTTGAATCCACTCTTCTTGTCAGATGAATAACAACAGTAAAGCGATGCATCTTTAACAAAACCCCCTAGTAAAGGTTTTAAAGCATGGTGATCATGGGAATTAGCTTGGGAGAACATGCAAAGTGCGGATCCAACTTAATCTAATTAGGGCTCTAGCACACAGAAGTTAACACTTCTCCTGGCAGAAGTAGTTGACAAATTAAATATTCTTCCAAAGGAAAAAAAAAAAGGAAATTTTAAAGTGCTTTGGAAAGTTTGGAACTGAAAATTTTTTAATTCTAGCACAGTGTTTCTGAATTTAAAAAAAAACAAACTTCCTGAACATTTTAATCCAGAAAGTTATAGAAATGATGTACGAAAATGGCATTTTAATAATGACAAATTATTAGCATCTTGGATATTGTTTTTTCGATTAAAAGAAAAAAGTATAAAAGACAAAATGAAAACATGGATGACAGCAAGGAATATTACACTGAGTAAGTTGAAGAATTGAACAATTTGGAAGAGGGAAAATCTATAGGACTGAACTGAAAAGATAATTACAAGTACAAAAAGAACCAGAAGGAAAAAACAATCAGCTACGCAACTAAGACAGACACAGAGGGTAAATGAAAAATTTAAGAATTTTTCTAGGAAGGGGGGAAAGGGATGGGAGGGAGAGGCCACCTCTAGTACTCATACAACACCCTCACAACAACGCCAATGAATCATAAAAAAAAATGGTCTGCAAGGGACTTTGGGTGGTCACGTCATCTACTGTTTCTCAGCCTGTGATCAGCAGATTAGCTGGGGTCCGTGCAACATGTAAGATATCAGAAGACGACTTAGAAAAAATTGCAAATCATCCATATCGCCTTGTAACTTATATTATTTGTGCTAGCCATCTCTTCACAGCTGAATTTTTCTTAAAGTAAAATATTATATATTGCAGGTATTAGGTACCTCCTTCATTTTCAGCCTTATTTGTCAATGACATCGCCTCCTTCTGCAAGCCTATACCTTGGGTTCCCTATTGCTTTGAGAACTCATACAGCGCAGCTTCATGCATCTTGCTGGTCACATCTCATTTTTGTGTCTTGATTACTTGAATTCTACCTCTGTAGGCTCATGATAGTCCTTTAGGCTTGTCATTAATAATTGGATTCCTGAAAATTCCTTTTTGAGTCTTTGGTTAAGGCTCACGTGTTAAAAGACATCTCTCAGTACACAGCTTGTCATCCCCTGCAACAGTATAGCTCCTGCTTGTGCCTTTGGTATCTGCTCTTTGAGAAACTGCTCTCACCATGTCTTTACTAGTCATCTTTCCCTTCTCCTTATATGAAACCAGTCATTTTATATGAAATGCCAACTGCTTAGATTTGTATAAAGTCCCATGAAATACATTGGTCCAAGCTCTTATTTCTTAATGCTTGTCGCATCCCACTAACAGCAAATGCTCACTCATTCCATAGCCTACTGCAAGACTCAGGACAGGCGGTTCTCAATGGCATAAAGGAATTGGGTACTTTATTCCTATTGAATTTCCTCTAAGTGATAATTGAATTGAAAGTCAACGGGAACTGGGAGCATAAAACCCTGTTACGTGTCTAAAAAACTCCTGCAGGGTGAGGTTTTCAGCTGCTTTTCCCACCCTGAGGAACAGGCATGAGTAGGAGGGCTGAGAAGGACCTGTCATGCAAAGCAAACATTTCCAGGAGCAGGAAAGCTGGTAGATCATGGCTCAGGCAACGGGCTTGGCCTCTCGTTCTCTCCCATACTGCAAAACCTCTGTGATTTTCTACTGGAACATTTAGCCTGACTCATTTCCCTAATCAACAGACCCAGCAGTCAGCTGGCAGGTACATTTAACCACAGAGAAGGACAAAGGCAGTGTGCACCAAGGGTGCAGCTGACCAACTGGAGACCAGCTCCTTGAGCGCCTCAGTCTCTGAGGAGACAAGCTCCTATGCTTTCACTGAAGGTCCTCAGCCTGTCAGGGCTGACATCTGCTCCTGGGTGCACAGAAAAGCTGACATGAGCCAATCTGCACCACAGCTACACACGCCTGACCTTCGTGATGATGGTGGGTTTGCTGCTGTTTTGTTCTGGTTTTTAGGCAGAGATCTCATAAGCTCAGAAAACGAGAAGACAAGAACAGATGTTTCCTGATGTTATAGATGGTATTACATATATATACACAATATATATATGAAATATAGTACTTATATGTTATTTCCATGCTTTCATTTATGGCACAGAGCTACCTCCCAGCTGCGCTCTACGAACATGCTGCCTGATTTTCTAGAACAGCAATGATACCAACAACCGAGCCAAACTTCTTCAGCAGGGTGACAGGCCGTCACCAACGGGGCTCAAGAGCTGGCCTGCTGTAGGGGTTAAAGATGAAGGTCTGATCATTATCCCACCAAAATCAGAGAACTGCAATACTGATGGTAGTAAGAACAAATCCTGCAGCTGATGAGTTTGTCCAAAATTCATTTTGTGGAGGTGGCAGTTACCAAGAGGTGAAGGCCAACCTAAAAGAGTGTGAAATCCAGAAAGCTGTTATGAACTACTCACCACTGAAAAAAGCTGTTGCAATGCATTGAGAGGGGAGATCTTAAATATATTCCAAACACACTGCCAAAGCAGTAACTCACACCGAGATGTAATGTTGTCACTCAACCCTTCTATGCCTCAGTTTTCTCATATGAAAAATGACACTTTGAAACTTTAATTATAGGTAAATATTTAATAGGCATAGCAGTGTTCGGAAAACACATTTGGAGGGAAAGAGGAAAACACTTGTACAAAACGAAAATTACTCTGCGGTAGAAAAGTGATGAAAGCTAGGAACAGATCTTTATCTCCTTGAAAATAACTACACAATGAAACACCCTGACCCAGTGATTCACTGTCAAAGCTCATACCCCAACCG
The DNA here is from genome assembly GCA_013398915.1 of Dromas ardeola. Taxonomy (NCBI): domain Eukaryota; kingdom Metazoa; phylum Chordata; class Aves; order Charadriiformes; family Dromadidae; genus Dromas; species Dromas ardeola. Next base: position 44,947 of record VYZM01012607.1, read on the forward strand.
CGTTTGTGTAAGTACTTAACCTGAAGGCCATAATATCAAGAATGAAGAGTTACAAATTAAGGTGGGGCAGTCCCTACTCATGTCAAATTTTCTTGGTCACTGAAGACAAACAGAACTAAAAACAATGGAAAAAATCCAAGTAAGGTGCATTTGGACTGTGTATTGCTCAGTGCTGTTACTGGTTATCTGTTCAACTGCAAGTGGTGAAAAATTTCAGTTGTGCCTTTTAAAACCAATTCTTTAGGCCAAGATACAATTATCATTTTCTTTTCCCCTGCACCTCAATGCAAGTTACCTTTTTGTTTGTTTCTCTGATAAACAAACAAGAAATTGGCAGATATTAATATATGGATAATTATTCTGCGTAATTGCTGTCTGAAGCGCCACCAGTGCATCCTTGGGCAACGTGTTTCTGGGTAACCAGATTAGATTTTGACCTACACTATGCTATCATCTTTCCTGGTGTAATAAACAACACTATCGCATCATTTCCCACGTACGCTATCAAAAGATCTACAAGAGAAGCTACTAATTTGTTGCTGTATGTAGACTTCCAGGGCAAATGACCTGTTCTGGAATTCAACAGCAATGCTGACATCTCTAAAGAAAGCTCTTTCTCTTCCTAGCCAAAGCAAGCTATTGAGTGACAGCCATCAGTCACCTGGGAAAGATGAGCGATAAATACAAAAACAAGAGGTACCTGATTGAAGTGGGCAATGTGCTAATCTTGTCATCACATTTACAGCCCCCGCTACTGTACTTCTTGCCATTAATACACCCAAAGAGGATTTAACCGCTGAATGGAATATTCTGCTATCATGTGCCTAAAGCCACCTTCAGGGACTCCCACAGTATCGCCGCGCAGAGCCAGACAGAATGAAGAAAAATGACAATATAAACTCTGAATGTGTGTTTGTAATATTTCAGGTAGACACACGAAGATTAGATGGCACGTTTACTTTTTTACAACTACAAAAGACAACATCCCGAATACGCAGTTATCCAAGCATAACCCAGAAACTGCTGACTGGTACGAAAACAAAAACTCTCACAAACAAAACACTGTGGTTATGGTTGAATGCCCGATGTTCCTATTACTTTGGCAACTGCTTGCAGTGCTATCTAATTATACTGCATTTTAGTTTTGAACAAGATTTGACTGAGTACTGTCTTCTTCATGTATTCAGCAGAGTTACCAGCTTTCCTGGAAATAATAGTCTAAAATTTTTATTTGGCATAACCAGCTCTTCTGCTAAACTTCAGTCAAACTTATACCAGATTTCTGGTTTCTCTTAGGATAGCGGGAAATCTCAGCTACAGACTCAGCGATAACTCTTGAAAATGCTGGTTACATATGAAAAGCCCTGACTTCTGTACGTTATTTTTGAATTACAATTTTTGTTTCATTATTAATTCTTATCTTACAATGCCAGATATTTAACAAGTTTACATATATGTAATCATTCATTAAATCTAATAGTATCAAAAGAGACTATTTTTATGATGAATTTATTAGGGAGCTTAACTAATTACATTTTACTATAAGGATGTAAGATAAACAGCATTAGTATTGCAATTTATTTTGGAAAATGCTAGCTAGATAAAAACAAAGGTCAAAAGTCATAGTGGATAATAGCTGATGGTTTTGATAATGCTAATTATATATTACTAAAGAATAAAGGTAGAAAGGGAAATATGAGCATTAAAAGAAAGATAAACATCCCAATGCTGAATTTAAAATGAAAAAAAGAAAAAAAACTTTAAATGTCTTTGTAGCTCACTGTCATAAACCGAAGACATAATGAAGCCTGAATTAAAAATGTCAGTTTCTGTGAATGTTGATAACTTGCTTCTTTGTTGTACAAGTCAAAATGTGTCTGTTTGACGGGTTAAAATGACAGTCTGCAAATGGGAGAAGCTAGAGCTA
>VYZM01012607.1:46912-143452 GCA_013398915.1 Dromas ardeola
CCCCCCCCACCACCACTTCCCAAAAGACTTATAAAAAGTAGGCCTGTAATGCAGTACTTTAAGGAGAAGACCTGTAGGGTAGAAGGGGCAGTAGCTTTAGGAAGTAACCAAGCAGCACTAAAAGGCAATGTCCATGGCCAATCAAAACTATTTCTCTAGCTGCTGGGGCTCTTGCATCTCTGGCTTCACACTAGACTGGAAACCCTTTGTACTAATTGCCAGACTGTACCAGATTTTCTGGTTCAGTTCCATCCCATAATTGACCGACAATGATGGGCAAGGAAGGGGAAAAATTCAGGCTCACCACTGCAAGCAGAGGGTCAGAAATGGTTTCATAGGGAGCACATCACTGCTTGGCACTAAATGCAGGGTTAAGCAAGCATCATCTGTACTTTCTTCTAATTCCGAGGTTAAAAGGGGGATGGGAAAAACACCCCCAGTGTAGCAGGGTAAAGAGAAGATTTTGAAAGCTGGCATATCTTCCGCAAAAATCTTCCACAGAGACAAGAAAATGCCTGAAGGATTTCTGGGAGTCGGTCTCTAATCGCAATATCAGTATTTTACTTATATTAAAATAAATAAAGCAGGTGTGAAATTCTGTTACTCCATAAAAAACATCCTCCCGCATTTACAGTAAGCGTGAAAGTATTTGCCTAAAAAGTTACTTTTCCGAGGAATTAAAATAATTCACAATTTTATGGACTGAAAAGATCCAAATAGAAATATAGATATATAGAAAAGAATTTGTAATTAAAAAGGTAGAAATATTTTAACATAAAATCCATATATTAAAGTATTAAGCATTTAACAATACACATTTAATTTCACAAATAAATATTTACTGTGCATCTAATCTAGTTCACCGCAGTTTATACGTATGTACATTCTTATTGCTGTAGGGTCTTCTGCTTCTTGTTGAATTGCTCTAATAAATCTAGGAAAAACTTAACTGAAGAGAAACAAAACCACAAATTCTTTCAGAAATTGGACTAATGACAGAACCGTTCTGATCACGAATCTTATTTCCCCTCAATTGTTCTCCGCCCACTTTATTTCAAGCAAACAGCACCCCCAATAGCATTTCCACAAAACATTAAGACAGTTCTGAGACCAAAGTAAAAAAGAACGAGAAGAGGAAAGAAAGAAAGAAAGAAAGAAAGTAAGAAAGGAAAAAAAGACAACAACCCAGTACTTAGGCAAGGCAGCTGAAAACCATACGATTGTGCTACCCATACCCTGGAAATATCAGCCCACAGGTCAAACTCTTTCCCTTTCCCTCTTACCCTGCCTCTGGAGCACCCTAATTTGCAGAATACCTGCTCTGGAAACACCTCACTGTGCAGGAAACACACCCCCTCCTTTCCCCAGTTAGTTACCATTCGGTTTCTGTAAGAGGAAAGGCACATTTCATTTCGTTCCAACCCATCCCCTCTCTAACCCCGCCACCTCTCACTCCGAGAATGGTTCTTTTCCCAGTTCGGCTGAACCCTGCTCCCCTCGCTCACCCTCCGCCCAAGCGAGCGGAGCTGCAGAACTAGGCCAATAAAGTTACCTCTTAAAGCACAGCCAGCAGAGGACTTCGGCAAAAGCTTACCTTTAAACCCTGAACAGAGCTGTCTTTTGTGAGGCCTATAGAGCTGACAAGTCCTGGGACTTTCTCAGACACAGGCCCCATACAGGTGAAATTCTAATAGGTGGGAAACACCTGAGAACTGGCCAAGAAGACTACAAGAAAAAAAGAAAGCAAATGAGTAAAATGTCTTCCCAGAGCCACAGTCAGCTCTTGTGCATGGGGAGTTACGAATGCACCGGCTATAGACTTTTGTCCAAAGCTGTAGTTTTTTTTTTTTTTTTTTTTTTTTAGTGAAGCTAGATTAGTTCATACAAAACTCAACAATACAGCACTGAAACCCATTGTTGATATTCAACATTTTTCACATAGCGGAACAGAATAGACAATACGGTATCTAGGAAACCATGGGCTGGATTACAAACTGATGATATCTCATCCTTCTGGAGGGCCTGTAATCCTTTTTATTACCTACCACAGAAGGGGGGAAGAAAACCCAAAACAAAACACCGCAGCATAAACCACCCCGTATTGATAATGCTTGAACTCTTTTCATAAATAAATGGATTTAATCTTTTTCCTACTTCTGTCCTAAGCTTACCCCCCCCACTGCAATATGCATATATAATGAAATACGTGCCTTTCACACTACTTAAATAACTGTTAAATGCACAGCATTCGTGCTGTCCTGTGCCATGAGGCTCCTTTTAAAAACAACTTCCACATTATAGATTTAAAACAGTACTATACCTGGTCTCATGCTATTTCTTACAACACTTTGCAACTTAAACTTAGTAACGTCTCTCATCCTGAAACAACACAAACCATATTTTCCTTCACACATAAAGTTATAACCGCAATTACTGCTGAGCATATAACAATATTTGAAATAATTTAGATTTTTTGCTTGGTTTTTTAAAAAAAAAAAATAAAAATCTTCCATTTTCAAACCTGCATTTAAACGGTCTCTATACTCGCACCACATCCCATCGCCAGTTCCCAACACGCCCCGTTCAAAGGTGCCTCAGTGCAAACTCCGCTTTGTCTATTTTTGCAGCACTTATACTCCACGCAGAAAAAAAATAAATACAGTATTTCTAGGGGACCCGTTTACCCCTGCAGAGATTAGTTTTTATGTTCCAGCCTCACTCCAGTTCTACCGACTCCAGTTCCCGTATTTTCCTTAAGCCCCCAAATAGTCTAGGTAGCCACAGAAGTGATTGTTCCTACCAGTTTCTTTTCATCACTTCTGCAATTGACCAATTGACAACTGATTGATGGTTATCTTTTCACTTCCACAATGAAAGAAATTACCATCACTATAGCTATGTACAGTAAATGCCTCCAGAGTAAATTACATGATTCTAAAATTCTCCTTAGCTCACTTAGTAAAACATCAACACAAAAAGTTTCTTTTTTGCCTCTCTTCCTGTACTGCAGATTTGGCCTTTCCTGTCAGCTTCAGAAAAGAACTTGACAGCTTCTTTAAAAAGAGGAGTATAAAAGAACTTGAATAAGGGATGGCACAGGGCCGGGCTAAGGCTTCCATTCTCTGCAAGTGGCTATTCTTTGCAGTGAAAAAAAAATTAGGCATGTGAGCACAGATAAGCCACATAAGAATACCCCAAAGAATATTCCCAGTGACCTTGAGATTTTGCTGCAATTCCGTATCCATTCTCTGCTGGAACAGCTTCATGAATTCTGAACTTCAGAATGACTAACTTATTTCCAGAATGCGCAATTTATTCCTCGTAGGGGAAAAACACTCCCACAAAATTAGGAGGGAAAAGCATTTGCTACTACAAAATAAAATGAATTTGTCCTTGTATTTTTGCAATAGTTGAAGTGTATTAATAAGAATTTGGCCCCGTTCCCATTGCTGGTTTTAGTGACGTTGAGATGGAAGAGAGATGCAGTTCTGTCAAAAACCAGCCCCCTCTGACTTTTATCAGAATTTTTAGCTCCTGCATGGAAAGATGGTGAAAACTTTTGATTGCTGTACAAGGAAGGGCACATTTCAGAGCACTAAATATACTGCTGAGAAAGACAGAGAATTATTTATTGGGTTTTGTTCCTTCTTGGAGAGCACTTTAAAATAAAAACAAAAATAGACTCCTCCTTTCTTTTTATTTAGCTAAATACCAAAGGAGAAACCTAACTCTGTTTTGGTGTGGCCAAAAGACTTTGTAATGCTATGAAACCTGTTTACTTTCCAGTACAAGGTCCAACCAGCAGCAGATCCCCTCCAGTTCAAATGATGTCCTTTGAGACTTGCATTGCTTTCTGCGGGCTGATAACCTGTATGAGCTTTTGGCACTTCAGGTCACCAGTATCACTAGCTTTTCAATACAAGCTTTCCTGTGTTTTGGTTGTAAGCAAACATCGGGACCATCTAGTTTTCAAGTCCTCTTCACTAATTTAGGCAGGAAAGGAGTTTTCTTGTAATTTACGTTAAGCTACCTCAGATGGATTCTTCCTAAAGAGGTGGGTCCATAATGGAGGACACTGTCCTCTGTGTCAGACATCGGTCACGCCAGATCTCAACAGGAGGTTATACAGCAGAGAAAATGCTTTTCAAACATTCTTTTCAGTTATTTTTTCTCCTCTGAATTTATCAGCAAGATTACTTCTGGATATCTCTACTCTGTACTAGTATCAAAGAGAGATGGGCAAAAAAGAATGAGAAGAGATACGATCTGAAAAATCTACCCTCCAACGAAGGCTAAAGCTCACCAAAAAGCAGACTAACCATGGCCTGCAATTACCTCTTACTGAAAAGACTTCTGAGAGTGAAGAACCCTTATTACGTATTAGGGGGAAAGAAAGGTATAAGAAAATACAGAAGGTAACGCACCTCAGTTGTTTCACGACTACTATTAGAGTACTAGTAAGGAAATTACTGATGTAAAATTCATATTGTTCATCTCTCTTATTGTTGTTACTTTTTCCAAGAATTCTATGCCCATGTACCAATATCCAGCGAGAAATAGCTGGTGTTAAATCAGTAAATGACAGAGTTAGCGTACGCTGTGCTAACTAGATGAAAGAAGGATGGCTGCTAATAATGCATATAAATATGATTTGAAAAGGGACAACAGAGAATGAAAAGGAAATACAGCGACGGTCATCTTTTGTTGATTTAAAACTGCATTTTAAACAAATAACCACAATTGTAATACAAATTTGTGCTGGGAAGAACTGTAAATAAAATCAGCTACAACTGTCTTAAAATACACTTTGTCTGATTAATAATTCTTTCTAGGAAACATCTTTGTCCACATATAAATTTATTCTCTAATATTTCCTATACCAATTATCTTTTCGGAGGCTGAAAAAAGTCTCTGGTAATCATTCATAGGACAAAACTCCCAAATATTTACTTGTAATATTCATTCAAATATGAGATCAAATGTTAACAGCTTTGAAATAATACAGCATTCTTGCTTCCCAGCAAGAAAACTGTTCAATGATGCAAGAAAGGAAAGATACAACTGATTTTCACACAAGAAAACCTTAAACTGGAGGCTTTCAAAGCTGTTAGGCGCTGTTATGCACGTGTATTTAAGTTCAGCTTTTCCTTAACCTGAGCGATGGTTTGAAAATTTGAACAAGAAAAAAATAGAATAGAATTAAGTTCTAACTTTTGCAAGTCTAATTTCCAATTCTTTCTAACAGAAAGCCTTACTTCAAGCCATCTTTGCATCACTAGATGTCAAGATGACAGCTTTCTGCGATGCATGACATGGGTTACGTACTTGAAGGTGAAAGAAAATTTGAAGAGTGACCTTCAAATCCTATTATGTCATAACTACTTCCCTGGAGAGGTGAAGGAGCCAGCAGGGACTACGTCTGTAAAACCACCTCTTGTTTCATTCTCTTGTCTCTGGGTGCAGGCTTTTAAGTATTTGTATAATATAGGATCTCTGCCTTTTTGTTGCCAGGCGTCCATAGTAAGTACTCCACAATATAACAAGAGTTTTGAATAGAAGCCAGAAAACCATCTATCACCTCTGTTTTCTTTTAGGATGCTTCACTGGGTTCCATCATTGATACAAAACTTATGCCTGTCCTATAAAATACCTAACCTGTGTATATAAACTAAATGCATGTTTGGGTGTTAAACTCGAAAGATTAAAAAAAAAAAAAAAGAAGAAAGAAAAAAAGCATTATTAGGCCAAAATTGTTTGGGCGTTGTTTAGACAATTCAAGGGTCTGGTCATTTCCAAGACAGCAACTGCCTGTGAAGAGAAGCGCTACAGGAATAGCAAATATTTTAACTGCGTCTTTGTGGAGTAGATAAGTAACTCGTACAATGACTGCTCCTAGAAGTACACCAGCAAACCATTTCATGTCAAATGGATAAGTAAACAAAAACAGAGCTTTCCACAAAGGACCTAAAACCAAAAGAAGCTTTGAGAAGCCAAGGCATTGCTCTCTGCAAATGCTAAGGATTTTGTTATAAACATTATTATAAAAGATTCTATCAATCTAAATAAACTCCTTTACTAACACTCAACAGTAGGATTTGTGAATGTTTTATAGGCATCAACTCAACCAATATGATATAGACTAATGGAAAGATTTTCGATATAATCTCCTAGAAAGCCTGTGAAGTTCAGACAGTAGTCATAGCTCTTATTTTAATACGAACTAATTTTTAATCACACTAAAGTACTTGAAAATTAACGTAGCCTTAAACTCTTTTCTCTGTGTCATCATCTCCATCAAACCAAGTGTGTTTATTCTGCTCCTTCTCTGTGCTGTGTTTGAGAGCATGAGCAAGGGGAGGGTGCGAAGCAAGAACTTACCAGTGACAACTGTCAATAAAGGAGAGGGAATGTCTTCAGGACTGCTGCAGCTTGTTTGAAAATTTAACAGCCTCCTGGGTTTGCTGCGTTCAGGGAAGGGAGTGCTCTTCCTATTTAACACGATGGTCCTTATTGGGTCTCATGACTTAATACAGATTCTTAAAGACTGATAAATAGTCTTTGCTACACAGATAATGAAGTCAAGGACTGCTTAGACAGCAAGAAGATATGAGTTCAGTGTATTATTCAAAGGCGTTGATGGTTAAGATGTTGAGATGTGGGTTAGAGGAGGGGATAAAAATATTTACAACTGCCACTCATTCAAAATTCCGTCTGAACAAGGAGTTCAGAGTCTGCCATTATCCCCCTATGGAAGAACAGTTTTTGGGACCAGCAACCCCAAATGCTTCATTTTTGAATGCAAGCTATTACAAAAAAACCCACCAGAAAAGACAGAAGGATGCGAGTGCTGACACTGCGCCCTACAAAGGAGGCCAGGAGGTACCAAGCGCTGAACAGCACCAATCTGAATGCTGAACCTGGCCTGAACACTTCGGTGTTTTGTTTTTGGGAGCAACCTATTAAAAAATCCCCAACAACAAAGAACAAGACAACATGTTTTCAGGGTCTCAAAATGCACTTTTGAGTGAGGAACAGGACCTCTCTGGTGTACCAAAGGAGGAAGAACAGAAATATACAGAAGCAGAAAACCCGAGCGCTTTCCTCCTAACCTCTGAATCTCAAAAGCAAGCTCATGTGAGCTTTGAGTCTGAGGACATGCATGTTGAGGAGGAGCATAACTACGGCAACGTATCAAACAAGACAAAACAACATAGAGAAACCAGAACAATTGAACATTTTGCCCGTGGAAGTAATCTATGAAACAGAGGAAAAAAAGAAAAATATCAGGGGAGTTCTGAGTTGGAGGAAAAATCCCGCAAAGAGAAGCAGCGTTACCGTTTTGTACCACATAGAGAAGCACAACAACGTATGCGACCTGAATATCTGGAATGTGACCAGCAGCCACTCCCGAGACAACTTTTCCAAAAGAACAAAAGCCAGAAGGACAAGATCACACAAACTCTGAATTTCTCAAAAAGAAGGGTTTTGAAGAGGTGCCAAATGCAGAGAAGCATCAGCCAGTGGAAGCACAACATCACCCTGTGAGCCCTGAGAAGATAAAGATCAGAAAGAAGGTCCCATCTGTGAAAAAGCTAACAGGAGAGAGTCACTTGCAGGTTTAGACAAAGAAATAAGAATTAATATTTCTGCTGAAATACAAATTATTTGAAAAATCACACAAGCACAATGTTGAGAGGATGGAAAGTAAAATAAAACTGTAACCAATTATTCCACCATATTACTCCATGTGATTCTATTCTTTCCTTGAGCAAGAAGACCCGGTATTAACAAACCCGTACTGCAGGCTTTAGGCAGCGATGTGTTTCTGCTCTGGATAATTAAAATGGCTTGTCTGAAATTAAGTGCATAAAAAAGTGATCTGATTTTACCAAGCAACTGTGAATCCCACTGCTCTCAATTGAAAGTGTATATGCAATTTAAAACCTAAAATTAGACACTTTAATCCGTATTTAAGAACCCAAATAAGCAGCATGGGGTCTGAGGAAATCAAGCTCTAAAACCAGTCAATATTATTTATAAACACATTCCACAGGGCTGAAGAAGAGAAGTAATATGCTAGTGTTGCCAAATGCTGAAACGGAGACCTGAGGCTTGATCCAGCACCTAGGAAATCCGAGGCTTTGCCACACGCAGATACAGAGAGAGGGTGGTCTGCTGTGTGCTCTTTGCCCTTGGCTTTTGAGTGAAAAAATGGCAAAAGGGCAGCACACCTATCTTCCCTAATTGTGGTATTTTATCAAACAAATGAACCATTTCCCTGTAAATTGTCCCGTGGTAACTAAGAATGCAGGATCTACACCGTGCGCACTATCTGTAGGACAGTTATATACCTCTGCACATTCTAGAAAGCAAAATGATAAAGAATATTTTTGTTGTGTATTTTGAAAATTAAGTTTCATACTGTTAATACCACTTCAGGTATAAAAAAGTGGGGTTTGATAGAATGTTAATCCAGCCATTTGACAGGTGGTAACAATGGTATAAAGAAAAGGCGACGTGTGCTTTTATAAAAAAATACCACTGTCATAAAACTGCCATAACCTTTTGTCTCCTAACCATATATATTACCAACTGAATTGCTGAATAATCTAATGCACAGTTTCCTTTACACAGTTGAAGCAATTCACACAGCTTGGCTCACAAAACAAACAAACAAACAAAAAATGATAGAGCATAATTTTGTATTTTCACGTGCTTGGCACTGAACACAAGTTCATTTAATTTTCTGGGGAGTATTTTGCATTCTTGGAGTCCACCAGCAGTGGCTATAATGTGTGATGTAAGTGTATCCTACAACGTATTTATTATAGCCATTTTTCTGTAGCTGCTACAAGGGAACCCCTTTGAGGCTAGATAAAAGTTTGCCAAAAATAATATTCAAATATCCTTTTAATCAAAACAAGATAAAGAGGAGATTAGTGCCACCAGTGTCAACACCAGCACTTCCAAAACATATGCTCAAATAAAACATGAAAGCTTCAGGGGATTGGTTTTGCAAGCTTCAGTAACTTACACTTCCTCTCTTCCAACTCCATGTATTATTAAAATGCATCAGCTGATGATGTGTGTTAATGACAAGCTCCATCCTCAAAGGACTCTAATTCATTAAAGGGGACTATCAACCTGCAATTCTCAGAATTTAAAACAAAATATTTACTGAGATTATTAATTATGAATTTTATTTCAGTACAGAAGCCTAGATTACGTCACTTAAAATAACACCATGAAAGAAGCATATCCCAAGAAAATAAACCACATAAATATCTAGCAAAATTTAATTCCCAGAAAAACCTAATGGTATGAGGACTTTTTCCTCCATAAAATACCCATTTTTCATGACTATTGTACCTGGTTAAAATTGAATTTTTTCTATAACTCTAAGTCTTGCTGTTCTTTTTCCCTCCAGACTGAATAACAATTATATTTTTTCTTTTTACTTACAACTTGTTTAATTTTCAGATTCTTGAAGGGAATGTACGGCATTCATTTGTCATCAAAATTATGCCCACTGAATTCTTATTTCAAATATAGACATTTCCATTTCTTCTGTGCGTTGGCAAAATCTCATCTGTACAAAATCTAAGGACTGAATCTAAAAAAATCTTAATAAAGATAAAAAATGGTTTCTGATTTAATGTGGGAAAGCAAACTGACAAGAGCGAGAGATACTAATTCACCTCAGTGCTTGGTGAAGCTACCAAGGGCTGATTTACAGAGCGTACCTTGCCTGTCTGTCATCAATAGAACGTTTTCACCAAAGTGCCAATTCAGTTCAAGATATGCATTTTCCTACCCGATGCTTTTATGGTATGGATTTGGCCACCGAAGGCTGGAGGTAAAAGTGAAAGAAACACTTAAATATGGAGAGCATTTGGGCATGAGAGCATCCTTAAAATTCACAGTTAGACCAGCAGTGCCTAGGAGTTGGGTATTGTGTCTTTTGCAGCCGTGAAATCCTATATATCATAGAATCACGGAATTGTCTAGGTTGGAAGGGCTATCGCATTATTTCCTTGGGGAATTCATCCACAACGTCGAGGAGGTCCCCGTGGCATGTCCCAGCCTGCCCCTGCCCTGCCCGCGGCCAGGCAGTAACCAGGGCCCGCACAGAGATACTGCTTGGAAGAAGGGGAAGAAGTTCTCATTCACACAAATCCCCGCCAAAGCAAACGAATGAAAAAATATAACTTAAGCCCAGGGGTCTTTTCTGAAACATCTTCCCTGGGATAAAACTGCCATTTCCTTCCAGGTGCTTTTATCCGATGGAGCACCTAATGAAGCCATCACGCTTCATTACTCCATACTGTGTCATTACTCCACATCTGTCACTGTCATTTTTGCTCCATAGATCCATAAACTTCGCTGAAGACAGGAGAAGCGAAGTTTATCGTCTTTACAGAAATCTTTACAGAATTAATGCATATTTAGTGACTAAGTAGAACATTTTAAGCCACTTTATTCTTTCATGTGACCATGACCAATTTGTCACTATGAGCTTCCAAGGCAATAATACAAAATATACAATTCCTGTACTAAAAATGTTCTGAAATTCTGAAAAAGTTATTTTTAAGTAATGCAATCCATCGGGAAGAGCACCGTATTTGAATACAGCTTCTAATTTTCACTGAATCTGCAATAAAAAAATTAACTACGTTAGCCGCATTCCTGCGTGCAAAAAGAGAGATCAGTTCCAATGGCTTTTATTTGCACTCACACTTCTTGAAGGTTCTGAAATACGATCTTTTCCCTTTTTGGTACTCATGCCCACAAAACTCGCTTGTATCCAAGTATGAAACTGCTTCTAATATGGCTCTCCCAGCCTGGAATTACCCATGATTAAGGTAATTGTAAGGGCAGAAGTAAGTTCATACTAAACTCCCTGACATATTATGCCAAGAAAATCACTGAAAAACTCTTGTTTACTTATAACCTATTCTTTTCAAGCTTGTTTTTCATGTCACCAACACTACTATAAAATACAATTATTAGGAAAAGCTCAATGCACAAAGCCGCCTTTGGAAGAGCACAATTAAAGCAAACCAGACATACCTCTGGAGCTGCTGGTACAAGGGCAGAATCAAATTACAGAGTTTACGGAAGAAGGTGGAAAAGGTACTTCACTGCAAAGCAGCGCAACAATGAAACTGTATCAATGGCAACAAATTACTTACACTCCTAGTATACCTGACAATTTGGTTTGAGAGCCAGGTACTACAAATTTAATGATTTATTGTGCAATATCCCTGAGTTCTAGTTCATCTTCCCACGGCTAAATAACAGTTTTTCTTCCTGTAGTGAATACATAAGGCTCAAAGTTACTTGTGTGTAGGATAAGATTATATATTTACAAAATCGCAGCAGATCATTCATTACTAAAATATCTGTGAAGATGCCTGTAAAATCCAGTAAATCTGGCTAAGCAGCAGAAGAGGCTAAAACCCACAAAAACCCACATTATATCAAGCAAATGTATCACGTGTGTACAGAAAGGGACAGACTTAAATAGTTCCAAACGCCATGCTCCGTAATTATTCTTCAGCCCCTATTTACTACAGAGAAGGTGGTATCTGAGATGTAAATAGCATGTACTGCCTGGCTTTGGGGCAGAGTTAATGTTTATTATTTGCACAGGACAAACAGTCTCATTCTTCCTGTGTGGTGCTTCCAAGAAGAGGTGGAAGAGCCTCGATTCTCCTCTCAAGTACTGAGAAACCAGATGGAAACCAGGCCAATAACCTTCACCACAGATTTTGATTTAACTGTGCCACTGATGCACCTCAGAGCTGTAGCGCGTATTTATGAAACACACCAAACACCGTCAACTTTTCAGCTCTCAGGTAAGGGTCAGTTAGCAACTTGGCCTGGAAAAGGAAATTTTTTGCCCTCATGGTGGCAGAGAGAAACTAGAAAATATAATCCGCTGAACTCTAGTGGTTCAGAATTTAAAAAGCAAATAAAAAGAAATGTTGTTGTGAAAATTTGGTGGTGTTATTAAGTGAAATTACAATTTTAAGAAGCAGGAAGAACTCTTTCAAGTTTTTCAGCTTGTGCTGGCAGTTCCACCAACTTTTATAAACAAAAGACATATACACACTATGATTATTAAAGCAGATATCTCCCCCCGCAGTGTAAAAGTAAGATTAGAAAGGAATTGCCTTTATATAAATTTGCCTGGAGAAAGTTAAGCAGTTGCAAAAAATGCTTTTAATCTAAATACAGATTTTCTTTTTGAAGAAATGCAATATTTATCGGGGAAAAAAGTTTAGAAAAATATTTTCATGTCCTAACTGGAGTTAAACAATCTTAATTAGAATTTTGTTTTACAGTGAGCTTCACTTTCCTTATTGAAAGCGTGTGCCAGTACAGAAGCTCGAGCAAAACATTTATTTTTCAATACTTTCCAGTACCTTCAGTGCTTGCATTTTTTAATTACAGAATTTGTAGAAGATCTTTCATCAATTACTTCACAGCAGCGGTATAATAAATTTAATTCATAAAAACGACTACTCGGCTAAGCAGTGTGTTGGGGTTTTTAAAATTTGTATTAGTTTTCCATGACCTAAATTACGTTATGCTGGTGTGCACAGTTTGAAAGAGAAAAACTGCACAGATACATGAGAGACTTGAGAAACCGTACAATCAACTGTTTGCTTATATCTTACTTTATAAACTTAGTCTCCAAGACACTGAAAAAAAGGACTTCGCTTTTCTTTTTATAATTGCAATATTATAAAGTGCCAAAAGCTACAGTTGAATAATAAGATTTTTCTTCATTTACTAGAAATATAAAAAAGTATGTTTGGATATTTTAAGGTTAAAGATCAGTTAGAGGTTACTTTCTAAAAGTTACAGAGTTTTGTTACTCTACTGCAATATTGATCACTGGCAAAATCAGTACAAACCTAATACTAAAATTATGGCTACTACGGCGATACACATCCCTCGCACATCTCACGTAGCTGTTTCAAAGCACTTTTCAAAAAATAGTGGACCGAAATTTAACGTAACACTGGTTATAGGAAAGTTTCATTTTAACAGTCTCAAAATGAGGCAAAGGAAGTTTGTCCCAGGTCAAACACCAGGGAACAGAATCCAGCAATCTTAACTCTCCATCTTTTGCTTTCATTTATAAGTCTATATTATTTTATCGGGAAACATATTTAAAAACAAGGTCTGTCCTACAGTGATGGTATTAAGACTGGAAAATTCAAGAGGTAACATACGACCTCCTCGATTCCCAAACTAAAGTCTTGCCCAACTCTGGATATTGCAAGCTAAAATTGAGATGCAATCCTTTACATCCCTGTGCCCAAAATTAAGAGATTTACCAGCGGAAAGAAGTATTTCAGCTGCTTCGACAAGATGTCTCATATTTAATCTGGTTTTAGAAATCAGTGTTCCACAGTCTGAGCCATTAAAAACTGTTCTGAAGAACTGAAAGAACCCAAACATTTCTTTCACGTCAAAAGGCAGCAAGAGGGCTTCTATCCCTAGCAATTAAAAAATGGAAGTGCATATCCTAATATGAGTTTTAATTACTGTATGGGGGGCATTTGACCTTTTTCCAGGCAGGTGAGGGGCAACTGTATGAAGGACCCTTTTCCCATGAAACCAGCCTCCAAAGATTTCATCAGACAAAATGATAATGAGCTATTCCAGTTGAAATGAGCTGATTAGTTTTTCCCCCCAGCTGCTGTTCAATTAATGAACCACTTTTAAAAATTTTGAAATGAAGTTCATGAATCATCTATTTTTATTTTCTTAAATTGAAAACTGATAAATGAATTCAGTCTCTTGGTGACACAAACAAAAATAGTTTGGATTTCAGATCCTGAAGAAATGTTAGCAATTTGAAAAAAAAAAAAAAGACAATTTTAAACGCAGTGTGAATATTGAGCAGCAAATATTCCTAAAGAACTGTTAAAATACAGATGATTGAAGTAGCAGCCAAAAAGAGGCATGCAAATGACTCTTAAATGAAAGGTTATAGACCATGAGAGGTGTTTAATCCAAATAACAAACTGTTGTTGTCAATGAAAGATCTGATACAAACCGATTTAGATAATACAGAAAAATGAACACACAATTTGACAGCTACCCTGGATTTACAGAATCATGGGATTAAATGCTTTCCACTTATTCAAAGAGGATTAGTCAGGATACATTTATTTATTTAAAGCAGATCTTTTACAGAACTAAAGAGTTTACAAATGATACGGAGTGATGGAAAATAGAAAATCCATATCAGCTTTAGCTTCTATCATTCAGTCACAGATGTGAAACTGCTTACTATCAAATACGCAATATAGTGCGTTAACAAACTAATAATAATATTAATAATTTTGGTGTAGCTTTAAACTACTTAGGCAAGGAAAGAGAAAATACTTGCACGGGCCATTTGCAGCGCAAGCTAGTAAAATGGGAACATCCTACTGAAACATCCAGACGTAGAGCTGATCCTTGAAATACGGGTGGGAGGCAGGGAAAACGCCGGCAGAGCTGCTACAGCCACGGCCAGGAGGAGAGGGGAGATATTAAGCAGCTGAGACCGGAAAGCAGGATTCCTGCCTGTGAGTCCAAGGACTGCTGAAGACTCACTACGGGACACTGATTAAATCACTTCATTTTTCAGCTCCCATCTCTGCTAAGTAGACAAGACTTCTACCTCGTAAAGCACTAAAGTTTTAATTAAACGTCTGATGAATGATTTAGACTTATAGTAAAAACATCTCCTCACCAGGAAAATAATAACAGCAATGTTATGTGAAAGTTTCTGCTTGTGCCAGAAACGTGTCAGAGCCTAATTTTCATCTCTGCTGAAGGATATTTATCGTGCGCTGGCAATGCTCTGCACTGGCTCTGGGACTCCTTTTCATCACCAAGGTGGTGAAAGACAGGTATGAGAGAGCAAAAAAATCAAAATCTTATGTTTGGTTTTTGGTTGGTTTTTTTTTTTGACAAGAAAATATTATACTAAGTATTAGAGGCCAAGCAAGTCAGAAATGCCCCTAGATATGAAAATAAATGGAAAATAAACAATAAAGTGTAACTGGGTCACTCGATTGTTTACAGATTCACAGTCAAAATTTGCATAATAACTGTCAGTTTCTAAATTTAATATATTTAACATTACCTTATTGTCCCCCCTGTATTGCTGTGCCTTCAGCACTCCCACTTCAAGAATGAAATCATACCAGTTCCAGTTATAGCTGCAAAGAGGTGGCACAATTGCAGCTGATAGCAATATTTGGCTGACCGGGTAACCGTTCTTCCCTTCGGAACAGCCCTGCTCAATATGCCCCTTTCCCTACCAAACCCAAATCTGCAACAACTCTCTAAAGAATGAAGAGGAGACAAAAAGCAGCCACCACACCTACTGTCTGCTCTTTGCACATGACGAGCACCTAAGCCACCGCCTTGAAGGCAGCAATACGAGCCTTTTGAACCAAAACTAGAACTGATCAATGTGAGAGCCTTCACTAAATTAACTAGATGCAGTATTAGCTGCAGTGATGCACCTGACTTAATTTGCATCACATGAAATGATGCAGATAACGACGGTGACCCCTGTGCCTGTTCATTTCCCCAAACTGCCTATCATCAAGCAAGGCAAGATAAGATAAGAGATGGCTATGAATTAATCCTCTCTTCAAGTATCAAATCCAAAAAAGGTGTCTCAATTAAGACAAACTAATTTAAACTCAGCATTCTAGCAATAAGTTAATATAGATCTTGTGTCCACTTCAGGGTCCAATAAAGAGTTCATAAATGAACTCACTTACACTTTCTTACTGATGGGGATGTTGATAAGGCAAAAGCTGTAAAACTCTCCAAATGCATTACTTCAATCATTTTCCTCAGATTTGAAGAAGCAGATATGGGTAAACCTGTAGATTCATTTAAATTTTGACTCTAACTTCCCAATTAGATGTAAACAAACAAGACTTGACAACGCAGCTGCTGTTTTAGGAAAATGAACGCCTCATTAAGACCACTCTGAATTTTCTATCATTGAAGCAGACTCTGAATTCAATCCAGTCCTGAGGACTCTGTTACTAAATCCTAAAGAATTTTAATAAAAGTATTTAGGGGATTTGTATATCTACTGATATAAAATATATATGTATATATCACGGAATTTCAGAGTTGGAAGGGACCTCCAGAGATCATCTGGTCCAACTCCCCTGCTAAAGCAGGATTGCCCAGAGCACATCCCTCAGGACTGCATCCAGACGGGGCTTGAAAGTCTCCAGAGAAGCGGCCTCCACACCCTCCCTGGGCAGCCTGTCCCAGTGCTCTGGCACCCTCACCGTAAAGAAGTTTTTCCTCATATTTGATCGGAACTTCCCATGTTCCAGCTTGTGCCCGTTCCCCCTCGTCCTGTCACTGGGAACCACTGAAAAGAGCCTGGCTCCATCCTCCTTCAACCCTCCCTTTAGATACCTGTAAACATTAACCAGGTCTCCCCTCAGCCTTCTCTTCCCCAGGCTAAAGAGTCCCAGCTCCCTCAGCCTTTCCTCATAAGGGAGATGCTCCAGTCCCTCAATCATCTTTGTTGCCCTTCGCTGGACCCTCTCCAGCAGTTCCCTGTCTCTCTTGAACTGGGGAGCCCAGAACTGGACACAGTATTCCAGTTGTGGCCTCACCAGCGCAGAGGAGAGGGGGAGAATGACCTCCCTTGACCTGCTGGCCACACTCTTCCCTGTGCAGCCCAGAATTCCATTGGCCTTCTTGGCAACACGGGCACATTGCTTGCTCATGGATAATTTACTGTCTGCTTTCTCGTAATGTATGCCAGATGAAGAGAGAGAAGCAGAAGCATCAACACCAACAATAGGAAACAGATTTATACTATGAGAAAGTCATCTGCTTTGACATGCCTGTGCCTTATTGTTTCATAGCTAAACTCTTATGGAAACTATGAATTCAAGTCCTTTGAGCTGTCTGTGGTAGACAATGCTTCATCGTAGAGTTAAGTGCCTACAGGTCACCAGCGAAACACCAAACACTGAAAGGCAGCAGTGAAGTACTTCAAAAAAAGAACAGGTAGATACGTACACTCACAACGCTCCTCTTGTGAGGATGCATCCTGTGCCAGCAAACAAATGCTGCTTCTATTCTTCTTTCTACAGCTCTGTACACTCACAAAGTGCCAAATATTCTAAATAATACACATCCAAGACGCATGAATCCTACTTACACTCTTCTTGACTGGTAAAAGTGTTATAAGGAATTGTCAGCACTTACGACTAAGTGGTCAAGTGCTTCATTTGGTGAACAGCTCTCCCGTTTCTCCTCCAAATATTCCTAAGTGTAACCAATACTGCAGGCATCCTGGCTGCACACGTTACAACTAAGAATCCAGCCTGCAATTCCAGAGTAAATTCAGAATATAGCAAGGCACCACCACCCATGGAATACAAGCGTATCAAATTCTGCCAACGTATTACAAATGTCACAATCTGAAAATTGTTACTTGTGACCCAATGACGTAAGATAGGAACTCCTTTCAGTCTTTAATTTTCTGGTTAACTCCTGCTGCCACTCAGGCATCGTTCTCCCAGACTTCTCTGAAGACTCTGATTCTTTTGGATATGAGATACTGCTACCAATTTGAGAGGCATAAATGGACCTCTGGAGACTCTGTCCACGTCTCCCTAATACATGGAAGTCACGAAGCCAATATAACTAGAACACTGTGTGAAATTCCAGGATGAAGGCTCCGACAGACAAGCATGCTTTTCTGCCCCAGGCAACCTTCCAGATTTTGCCTGGGAATTTTTATTCTTATTACTTCCAACATAGCTGCTCTTGACTGAGGCCCTTCTAATCTGCTGTTTCATTCTCCTTGACCACTTCTTGTTTCCCCTGTCTCGGTTTTATTGACTGCTCTTGCCTTATCCTGCATTCCCTCCCTTGTTCAAGTCATTCACGCTGATTTTACAATTCACCGCTTTACTCTTTGTCTTTACCCAGATGACTCAAGTCTTAACATTTTTATTACTGACTTCCTTGAGCTGCTACTAACAGAATTCTGTAATCAATTACAAGTAAACATTGATTTCAGCTGAGCTCAATATCCGTGTTCTTATCAATATCTATCTTGTTTAACCCAAGATCAATTTTCCACCTCAAGGGGAAAACAGATCTAAATGTTCACCCAACCATGCAAATATTATATCTATTTCATTAGAACTATCTGGAAGCCTCCTCGCATTATGGCAATGGATGTTGTGGACTTAACTTATAAAAGCAGACACAATAAAATAATTAATATTCAAAGGGGATGTAAGTTAAAAGTACAAGAAATAAACTGTGACCCATAACCAGATGAGGGTTCTCCTCTTTCCCAGGAGGTGCATGTTGGAGTTTTTTCCAGATGGATTTTATGTGAGAGCCCAGGGAACAAGTCGTATTTCTTATCAGCAATTATCCGATCACAACTGACACAAAAGATGTAGTTTTGAAACTGAAGAACTCGGTACATACAGTCACAGAAAGCAGTATTAAGTTGGCTAATCAGCTGATTTCTCTCTTCCCACATCAAAAAGAAATATAAATGCCTCTTTACATATTCTCTGGTGAAAGTAAAGAAAACCCTCCAAACTTTTTCAACGCGAAGACATCTTCAAATCTTTAACACAATGGAGCAGCTGCTACTGAGTTTCCTTGATGGGTATATTCTGTCATTAGGGAAATCAGAGGCCCTGCTAAATACCTTTTTTGTTTAGTTGTTTGTCAGCTCAAATACTGATTAGGTTCTCTGACAACCACATTGTTTGTTTGCAAAAATGCAGAGGGAAAAAACTTCAGTTGCAACTTGCATTCTGTAGAAGCTGTGGATACACTCAGAGATATTTTGTTAAACTCATTTACAGTAGGAGATTTTACTATTATTTAAAAAAAGCGATGTAGAAAACCCCAACTTAGTTAATTCTTTCAGTACGGATATGCAAAAATGATACGAAATCTTAAAAATACTAAATCTAAAGTAAATAGTAAGTCTGCAGTTTTTGCTCAGGAAATACTAACTTTGCAACTAAAGTACATTTTGAGTAAAACAGTACTGAGTTCTGAAACTAAACACTGTATTGAAAAAAGATGAGTCATAGTATGACCTGTTTGACAAAAGAAACTTCAACAAAGAGGAGTTTGTGACAGAAGGGTAAGGGCCCTTTTTTATCTTACCATAGCCTTGGATATAAATCAGAGCTGACTGGAACAATAGTATTTACATGGCAAGCTGTGAAAGCCTGAAGAGAGATTTCTCTACCTTCATCTGGAACAACCCGCATCCAAACACGCCATCTGCCACGGCCTGCCCAAAGCCAGGGTATCGTCGAGGGCTGTGGACATCCACAGGCACAACCGGCACGCAATTGTCTTCTGCCTTGCTATGCTGCTGTTCAGTCAGTGGAGAGTGGGCTGTGTGTGCACACATTCTGCATGCTTCCACACAGGCACATCCTAAACCAGTATTTTAAACTGCCATCCCAATAATAAACTGGCTTCAGATTATGAAATATATACATTTTACTGAAAAATCCTAGTTATAGTTTACAGTTATAACAGGAAATATGTTAAATTATCTGGGAAACATTGGTTTTATTTATAATTTAACTAAGAACAGATTCTACATAGCATTATAAATACTAAATACAGTCTGAATGAAATTTCGAAATTTCTAATGTGTCTAATTTTCTAGTGTCTGCAACCTGTTAAAACTTTTGGCAATATATTAAAATATGCCTCTGGAAAGATAAGAGGAGAGAATATGTATTTAATGCTGGAAAAAACTCCTATTTACTTCATTTATGTGTTATTCTGTGTCAGTCAGTGATCATAAATGTATGTCCATTGTGGCAGTTAGTGATCATAAATATACGTCCATACGGTCTCCCCCTCAGCAGGGCAGAGAGTGTGAATAACTGTACCGCTATTGTGACTTCTTGTGGAAGAAATCTGTGGCTTACAAACTTCACTAGAAAAAGCGTTCCAGTGTGTTTTAAAAGAGGGACTCTAAAGTGGAAAGGTGGCAGGATCCTAGCTGAAAGTTGCCTAGAACAAGGCTCTGCAGTCAGAAGGAGTTGTATTTTCATTTTTCCTGCAACAGAGAACATGGAGATGAGGGGACAGAAAACAAAAAGAGAAAAGTGCTGCAAGAAGAGCTCCATTATTCAGGACCTTGAAATCAAAGACTCATTGACAGAAGTTAAGTGGAAGACTGCAAACATGGTTGAAGGTGGTGTGGACATCATTCATACAAAGAGAAGAGTGAAGGAATGTGATGGCATCTTGGTTAGATTGTTTGGGGGGGGGGCGGATCAGAAAGAAACAGTCTGTAATGTACAATAAAATACGATTTAAAAAAGGTGAGGAACTTCCATAACTTGCTCTAACTAGCCCTGTAGTTTTAAAATAAGTAGAGGAATGGTCCCCAAAGCATCTCTGCCTGATCATACTGATCAGCTGAGTCACATTTTAGGCTTTTCCCAAGTAGAGTTCACCCATCACATCAACCTCCTCTGTTCTTGGAAGACAATGATGAGACCTCTACAGTGATTTAATGTATCACAGACGCAAAGTATATCCAGGTTTTGGAGATAAAAACAAATGCTTAACCATTTTTGCCATCCAATTTGTCCTTCAAAACCTAGAGTTGTGATCTTATTTTTCAAGATTTTTTTATTTTCAGTGTTTGTGACAAGAACGAGACCTACATTACCTAGAAAACCGCATCTTGCGTTTATCCCCAGCAGTAAACCAGGGGTGGCAGCAATGCCAGCATTTACATATTTTCTTTTCAAAGGCCTGTCTTGACCTAAGAGTAGGATATTGTTTTTGTCAGGTCAATATTTGACCTGTTTGCTAATCTCAGCAGGAGTCCCCAGCAGTGGCCATTGTGAGGGTGATTTCAGATGCAAACATCTGTCTGGCTTACACTAAAATAGTGCCAGGAAGAGAGATCCATTTCACAGGGTGCAAGGCCTCATTTTTTGGATAGTCAGAACAATAATGTACAAAGCAAGAAGCAAAATTTTTTAGGAGTTTCATTTTTCTGCTTTCATTCAGCAGGCAATATACATGTTGTGCGGAGAGTTTGACAAAATACAAGCCAAATAATCTGTCTGCACTCCTTACATTACCTCTGTTTGAAGAATTACACATTCAGCAAAAGTGTTGAAAGGCAGCTAAAGATGTCAAAAACATTTACAGGCTAAGCAGATCCCAGCTCAGATAACTCCATTTCAAGTAATCTAAATTCATCCCCATTATCACTTAAGTGAGCATTACGGCGGTTAGCAAACCCTACACAAATATTCAGATTTTTGTTTTCCCTGTCATGCTGAAGGTTATCTCCCCAGTTGCTCGGAAAAATCAGGTGACAACCATTTCCCATGATGCTTTAAGGGCTGTCAAACTGTCCATCAAACTGTCACCTGACCAATCGTTCCCATGGTTCTTTTAGACTTGTAGTATGATAAATTGAAAGGCACTATTATCTGCCTGTTGTGAAGAGGAACTGCTTAGGCTTTGATAAGATATCACTAGTCCCAGGTGAGAGAAGGCTGACAGCACATCAAGACAAGAAAACACATGGAAACAGTGAACACAGGAGCAAAAGGTTTACAAACATCTGTTGTCATTATTTATTACCCCTTTCCTTGGTTTTAGCTCTACCCTTGTTCTATGTCAGTTTAAAAAGAAAGACTTTCCTTTCTTCCCAGCCAGTCTTAACTGCTGCTATTTTTAAGCCAGTTAGTTGTAAAATGAGAAATATTTAAAATATGAAAGATATCTTTAATAAAAGGTTGCGTTACCTACCTTTCTGATACATGTTGCTTTTACCATCATTATATTTGAAGCTTTATATGATTCTCATGGTGCAATTATGTCATAAGAAAATGAGAAGCCCTGAAAGATACGAAGACTTTTTAAGCTCCACACTTATTTTTCATTGATGCCTTGAGACCGATTGACAGTTCTCTTGCTGATATTTCAGATCTGTCCTTATACAAGCACCCAAAGGTAGCTTAAGATACCCCAGAGCCAAACCAGTATGTTGTTATTTATTGTGGCTTGTTAATAAAAAGAAGCTGGTTGCTAATATCACCACCTTGTGTACAAATACTTGTTTGCATGCAGTTTTTAATGACTTTAGGCAGTGCCGTAATTTCATTAGACAGCACTATAGAGCCTCAGTTGCACAAAAGAATCTTTAAATAATTTTATCATTAAAAATCATTTTAATTTGAGCCCTCTGTGTTAGTTTAACTGTATTCTTATGCACATCTGAGTTACGATTAACAGCAAGCTTCCATACACTGCGGACAAACCCTATTCACTGGAGTAAACAGTCAAAAATCAATGGAACAGGATTTCAGCAGCGGTAAATATACTTCCAAAAGTACTAATAAAGGTAGGATTCATAATTAAAGTATGTTCAGCCAATTTTGAAAGCCTCTTTTCCAATTAAAGACTCTTTGGAGAAACCCTGGATTGTTACATTTAGAGGAACTTCCAACTTCCTCACATTTTAAACATACACCCGATTTTAAAAGCATTAACTCAGTTCGCCCCTGGCTACAAAGCGCCCCCTGGATCAATAAGCACAATGAGATACTCCCTTCATGAGCCAGGTGAAAAAGGTGCAGACATGAGGCATATAAATACTAACCAATGAATCCCCTACTACCCAGCTGATTTAGACGGAATGGTTTCTTCTGTCCCCTTTCGGGTAGGAAATCGGAGTTGGTGTCAAGTGTGGTAGCCAGAGAGGAAAAACAAGAATGAAATAACAGAGCTCTTTCCCACTCTCAAATGAAAAATTCTACAAGAAAACATGAGCCTGACTGAGCTAAAATATTCTCTGGGTTATTGCTGACCTGCCAGCACGCACAGCTGCGCTCTCTGGGCACTTTTCAAAAAGAAAAGCCACAATCCCTTTCTCTGGGTCATTATAACAGAAAGACATGGAAGTATTGAAAAGAGAGAGACAATATACACTAAGAGTGGTTGAGATGGCGGCTGACTATTTTGATAATCATGTTATCATGTTATATTAAAACTGGATTTCTTCTGTTTTCTCTAATCTTCAAAGGAAGAAGCACGAGTGCAGAGGAGGAAGGAACTCTTCACATAATATCAGGAAAAAATATTTCATGTATAGAGACTGGGAGAGAAGAAGCTGCACTTGGCACATGAGTGGTTGATAACTGGGCAAAGAGGAGAGTGGATGGGGGAGCAACTGGCTGTGACAAGGCAAAAGCAGGTAAACAGGACAAGGCATAGTCATGCAGGACTCGGCATGCGGACAGAAAGCTGGTGTAGGGCAGTGCTGTGGAGGGTTTCAAAGACTGCCAAAACAACTGAATGATCTTAAAAGTGGGTTTGCACAGACAGGAAAGGCTTCAGGTCAAGTGATGATGCGTCCAGGAAGCTCCACTGAGTAAAGCTAAAACTGATGTGAACACGCTCCTCACTACAGTATTTTGGTTCTATGCTCAGTAACGTCTTTAACATTGATCCTGCAGTAACAGAGCTCTGGCAGAAGCAGAAAGTCCTCTGCAAAGACGACATTTTAAATTACTTTGATAATGTCAAAGTCAGCCTTAAGTTGTGGGATAGTACAATACCATGGCCAATGGAGTACTACATTTTTCTCCACTGATCATTTAGAGTTTGAAGACAGAAAGCAAACATATGGCACACACAACTCTACAGTCCTTTATATTAATAAATTAATTATTTTTACAGTGAAGAGTTATTAAGGAGATAATGCACAGTTTGTTCTTAATCGTTCAGTTTTACGTTGCTCACAGTTTGCTGCTTTTACCTCCTGATAGGGAGTTTTGCCTGCACGGACCGTTGATGAAGAACAGGACTGCGGAAAAGCATCTGACGCTGAGCAGCCCCATAGTACCTGCCTCACCCGCTCTGCAGGAGTTCCTGTGTTCCAGTTCCACACCTATTAAAACATGCAGCCCTTTGCAGTAGCCAACACATGCTTAACGAACCATGAAAAAAACTATTATCGAATCTCTGTTCTATATTTTATCTCTCCTCTACAAGTTCTGTTAACAAATACAGAAAAAGTGTCACCAACGTGACTACAAATGAAAGTGGTTTGCTGTTGCAATGAAAATAATTGCATTTGCCGGCACTGTTGACATAGCACAAGTTGCCACCTGATTGCTGCCAGAATAAAGAAAAAGGAAGAGGGAAGTTAAAACAGGAGAGAGATGATGAGCACAGACAGGAAGAAGGGCGAAGAAATCACTGCCTGAAATGGCTGAGAAAGGGTTGGCTCAGGTCAGCCCGAGAGACAGAAAGTGGCACAGGTAACTGATTACAGAAGCTGAGTCTTCTTCAGTTGTGAGAAAAGCTCATGGGAAACTTTCTTAGGATGATGTCCTTGTCTACTGTAAGTATTTATATGATATGGTTCCATGACTGAGAGCCTCACAAGCTTTGTGTATTTACATTCAGTAGATGCAGGTAAAGGCGGGCATATTATTACCTAGTAAAGGGGAGAGAGATCCAGAGAGACAGAGGCTGAAAGTCCAGCTTTGCTGATGTTACGTTCAGTAGTCTTCCATGGAGTTCAGAAGGTGTAAACCTACAGGATATTATCTGGTCACTACTTACACTTTCACTTTTATTTTGCGGTAAATGCAAGGTAGATTGCTTATGTCTCCCTGGACAGTAGACCACCTTGAGTGACCTCATATTTACCGTGGACAGTATGAGCACGGAACATGGTCAGACACCTCAGGGCAGCTGACGCGCCCTAATTTGGTATTTCGCACTGATTTTTCCAATACCTTATCATGTGAACACATTTTTTGCTTCCACAGATCCCTCTGGGTTTACAGAACCTACTGGAAGCCCATATGTATTAATAGCTTGTGCTAACACAGTCCAGCATGATGCCAGCCATATCATGGAGACAGGCCAAAACCTTGCAAGAGAAATAGTAACATCACTGGAAATATATGAGAATAACAACTGCCATCCAAAGTAACCTAAACCCTCGATGTTACTACTTCTGAAAGAGTCTCTCCGTTTGGACCTTGGCCCTGCCTATGTGTACAAGGAACTGAATGGAGGCAAATGTAATAGGACTACTCATGCATAAAGCTAGTCACATGCATTAACGCTGGCAGGAACAAGGACTTTCTTTTCATACTTACACTAGAGGATAGTAAAAGAAATGCTGCTCAAAGAAATCCATCAACTAATTCAAACTCTGAGCTCGCTACTTCAGAACCTAGTACAATGGCCACACTCAATGAGTCCATTGAAGACCTGGAGACGAAGTAAAAACAGGTTTCTTTTTGAAGAACATTATGAGGTCAATAAAGTGCCGTGGATATTAGGAAAAGTCACTTTAATAAAAAGGAAATTGCACATAATGTAACAAAACAATTGCTATTTGGAAGGCCCTGAAAAAAACTGAACAATGTAATATGATCTTTCTTAACTTCATTTCCCATCCACTGCAGAAATCGTAACAATAAAGTTTTATACATAAGCAACTTTATGAGCTGAAAGAAGAGAATGTATAATTCCTTTCCATGGACTAAGCCAAAAGAAATGAAGAAAAAAAATTGATTCTTCTCTGTTAGCCTCCTGTGTAAAATTTTTCTCCTTATCATCTCATCTAGTCATATCTTTCTGCAGTTTGAATTACCCTCTTTTCCTCAATCTGGTAAGGCAGTGAAAGGATGTTTGTTCTGCTAATTAACTTTATTACCCTGATAACTCCCTGCAGCCTTTGACGAAAACAATTACCGTTCCTCCTTTTTTTTTTCCCCACTNTCCCCCCACGAAAAAAAAAAAAAAAAAAAAAAAAAAAAAAAAGAAAAAAAGACGACTATTAATTAGAACCGAGGCCCCGGTCCCTGCCATGTTAGCCTGCCACGTTCTCAGACCCTTGAGCGGGATAGCATTACATTGTCAGTAGTAATTTAGCTCTCATCTGTCTCTGCTAATTATTGTCACATTCATCAAATTCATCAACAAAAGTGCTCTCAGAAGGATTGCATATTTGCAGTTAATACAGCATAAACTGGTATTACCCATCACCACATTTGTGATGATGAGAGGGACACAACTTATTCATCCCTAATTAGAGCAAGCTGGGTAATTAATTATACATTCCGCCTTATTACTTCTGAGTTCCCAGATATTGTTTGTCTAAAAAGGGGGAGAGAGAGGAAGAGAGAGAAGCCTGAAAATGAAAAAAAAAAAAGAGAGGAAAAAAAAAAGAAGGGGGAGAGAGAGAGAGAGGAGAGAGAGAGAGAGAGAAATGTGTGATGTGTTTTGTCACATGTGCTATGCCATAATTCCCACCTGACAAACTAGCTGAATCAGTAGAAAATTGCAAGTTGTCAGCAGCAGAATAAACTGCTGTAATAGCTGATTAATGATCAACACCTGTGACAGGTGCTATACGGGACTGTAAACTTGGTGTGATTAACAGTCACTGGACGAATAAATATTAGTGACAGTCAGTGGAGAGCGACTTTGCGTGTTTTAACAAATCTCGCACATTGCAGTTATTGATATTTCCAGTGTAGGCACTTTCTTTTTGGTAATTATCCGACAACACTGGAAGAGTGTTTAATCCAGTATGTTTGTTTCTCTTCTGTTAATTTATTTCACAGCTCAAAACTGTGTTTTGACAAGATGACCCAGCAGAGTTCAAAACTGCAGACAAATTTAAAATAGTCACAAACAGTTTGTTCCGTGTCCAGCCCATAGCAACGTTCCCAAATAGTCCTTCAAGGAACTGAAATATATATGTATATAAGCCAACATAGATAAAAACATAAATGTGTAAATATACATATACGTATTTATATAGATACATTTTCAAAGCCTGTAATTCTCAGAGTCATCTCAGTTTTATTTCTTACATCAGTGGTTATGGCATACACCTGCGATAGGAAATCAGTATTTCTTTCCTTCCACCACCAAAGATGCATGGATTTCTTCTGAAGGACAATTTAGGTCTCATTAATTTAGACTTACAAAATTCCTGAAATATATAAGAATGGGGCATGAAAGTTATCCATTTATGGGATTGCTCTATGCTCAGCACAGTAGGATCTAATCAATTCCCAGATGGAATTAGGGCTGTATCAGGATACTCTTTGGATGGCATAAAACACACTTTTTGTCAACACGCATGGTTACAGATATGCTGATTAGGTAAAATATATATTCTTATGCAAAAAGACACGTATGAGAAAGCCTACACATAGCAAGTGAAAAGACATGAGCACAGACTCAGAAAAGCCAGCCAATGCAGATTTTGCCACCAATCCAATGTCGTTCTCAAACCCTAAGCATGAAGTAATGGCACTATCTTCTAACAAGTCCTTAAACGGGCCAAATAAAAATGAAACGAATCTTAAGTCATGACTTCAGGGTTTCACAAGTGAATGTGAAAGAATGTAATATTTGGTCAGATATACCTAACACATCACTCCGTCCACGTGAGAGCTCCTCCTAGCCCGCCAATTAGAAATGAAATTTAAGAGGGAACCCGCAGGCTGAAAAACTGTGACTCTACTGAAGACGTTTCAATATATTCAGCTACAACCTTCGTAGCTCAAAGAATATCAGATATGCTATGCATTAAGATTGGTCTGTTACAAAAATAAAGCTCAGTATTTTCCTCAGAACAACTTCTGCATAGAAATGTAATTAAATATATCGTACGTGCAGAGATTTACCTAGATCATGTAGCACATCAGAAGACATGGGAAGGAAAAAAAGGCAAAGAAATTACTGCTTATATCAGTTCCTGGGGAGAAATGACAATATATATCCTTGCCTACAGCATGAAAAATTCCAGTCATTTGAACC
Source organism: Dromas ardeola (assembly GCA_013398915.1). NCBI lineage: Eukaryota > Metazoa > Chordata > Aves > Charadriiformes > Dromadidae > Dromas > Dromas ardeola. Next base: position 74,810 of record VYZM01012607.1, read on the forward strand.
TTTAAAGGAAAACCCTGAACACATGGAACCAACCCGTTGCTCCCAGACCCGCAGCTGTACATCTAGACCAACCAACTGGACGTTTTTTCCATTTCAATGTTTTCTAACAACAGCAGAAAAGAAAGATTTCATTTCTTGGTCCTGACTGATTACAAACCTGCTTTTAAGCATGAACTGTTGCATGAGCTCTTCTTTCAGATGTAGACAACTGTGGGAAAGGGCTTCATAACTGCTGGCATTTAGGTCACCCGAGAACCTCTTGGTAGGAAACAACTTTCCATGAACTTCCTAGTCACTCTTTTACAGTTGAACTGAAGGCAGTGAAGGAACTTAGAAAGAAAACAACACAAACTGTTGAAGCCCCACTGCTTAAATAACAGCTTAAGTACATCTCATATTTGCCCTTTAATAACGAAAAGAAGGTGGGAATAACCTCCAGTCTACACTTTATGAAAACATTATCTCTAATTTTTTTTACCAATGTGTCATTCCATTCTCCATTTTTCATTTATTCCTGCACCAGAAATATAAAAGTCCCACGTGATCCATTTATAAAAATGCAGAGATTAAAATATATATTGTGAATAACAGTTTGATAGGTATAATACTTTTGTTTTCTGATTGATTTTCAGTGTAGCAGTCTGCAACCTGCAACACAGAAGTAATAGCTTGGAAGCTTTATGCAAAATGTATGTAAATGTGTTATGCTTTAGTACAGTCACATCTGAATAGGCAGCAGTGCAGCTAGCCAACAGCCTAGGAAGGAGGCCAACCTCCCATCCAGATGCCACGGATAGAGAGACACTGTGTGGCATCAACGCTCCCAGCTGCCAGGCTCACCATGCATTTTCACAACATTTGACTGTAGCAGAATGAGACCTTGTAGAGCTCTCTACTGATAAATAATAACGGCACACAGAAACAATTCCAGGGAGGAAAAAAAAAATCTAACAATAAAAAATATCCTAAAAAACCCATTTTCCTACAAGCAATTGCTAGCTATCTGGAAATTGCATTATCACAGTACTGAACCAAAGAGAGAGCCAATACGATTCTCAAAATTTATGCTGAATTTGTTAACAACTTTTTAAGATGATTTTGCATCCTTCAATACTATGTTGTCATGTAATTTTATGAAATGGAATCAATTCCCAGTTATATATGCAGAAACTTAAGTTTATTCTTTAAAATGAAGGTTGGATATAAAATCCCAGTGAAGGGATCAATTGGCTTTAATTTACTCTGCTTTGGAACAATTTGTGATTTGAAAAATGATAAAAACCAGCAAATTAATCAGGCCTGAGACCAGGAGAAGAGGAATTACTCATGCCTCTGTAAATTACAAACCTTGTTATTACTCTTCACTTAGTATGTTGCAAATCTGATTTAGCAAGTAAAGCTCATCCATTCTATAAAGTAGCGAAGATAAAAAAAACTAAGCAAATTTCACCGGGAAAGCGGCCATTGCTGAACTATCTCACTCAATTTAACTCAAACGAATTTGGGATTACAATTCAGTCTCACTGTAACTCATGCTGTTCAGCCTATGAATCAATCACAGATAGGCTTCACGACAGATATTTCTTTTTTTTTACAGCAGTTCACCAAATTTTTTAGAGTAGCAAATTTCATAAGAGAATTGCAGATTATTCACTGATCTGAAGAACACAGATTATCAAGTTTCACATGGAAATGAATGCGTGTATGAAGCAAAAATACTGAATTCAAAAGCAAATCCTTGCTTACCTTGTAAATCACACAAGAGCAACAAAGAATTAACAAAAAAAAATTGCAGTCAACTGCAGATGATCTTGACCCAAATCTACAGTATTTGCAAACTGCTCTCCTTCCATTCATTCCCAAATGTGAGGAAAAGCATTTGTCAGAGAAGAAGGTTGGTGTCACAAATCTTAGAATTCTGTTAGAAATCTAACTTGCTTTCCATAGCTATTTCTAGTACAACAGAACAAGGACAACCAGCATAAAATCGGAACAGGAGGAACAAGCACAGCTCTCAAGCTCTTTTCTTCAGATCATTGTCTTTACCACTTTGAAAAAGAAATAAAAATTACTGATTGTTGAACTGTATTCTGGGACATCTTGGTTTTTTGCACTTCTTTCTAGACTGATAACTGTGTAAATTTACCAGCACATCAGCATCATATACACGTAAGACTTCTAAGATATTAAGTTGATGCCTTTGTACAATTCCTTTTCAGAAGTCATTTGCAAAGCATCTGCATCCTCTAAAAGAAAAAAATTTGCAATTCACCTGATGAAGACAGATATACTTCCAGACTGTCCAACAATTTTGATAATTTCAGCAAGGCACCTTGCTGAAAACTGTGTCTTTTAGTTTACAAAATCATATAGGGCTGCACTACGTTATGTGTGCCTGTGGCGCAGAACTGCGCAGGGAGGGATTGGGAAGAAGAAACAGCAGCTTCAGTACACGCTTGCCTGTTCTCAAGACCTTACTGATACTCCTTATAGGCTGAAACCGTTGGGTGGTGGGAGCACCCTGGTCCACTTCATTGTCAATACCAACTTTTCAAGTGCTTGTGCACAAAGAAGTTCGTACCCTTTTGCATCTCAGAAAATCTGAATGGGTAGATACACCCAAGCCCCACAGGAAGTAAATAATTCAGGAATACATGATGCCACCATGGAAAGGCAGCCAAGGGAGTACCATTGGGGCAGAAATTTTGTCAAACTACCATGTTTGTCAGATGGCTACCTGCTTTCTCTGCAGAACTTTCAAGCATCTTAGACTTCTTAAACAATCTACTAGTTTCCATCGTAAAAGTAATATTTTTTCTACAAAGGAATAAATATTTAGGAAGCTAACTGCATTTTTTTTCCCTTTGTGATTTTTCCATAAGAAAGGATGGTTCTGTGTAAATCAACGTCTGATGTAATGCTGCCCAGGGAAGCGGCGGAATCACCATCCCTGGAAGTATTCAAAAGACGTGTAGACGTGGTGCTGAGGGACATGGTTTAGTGGTGGTTTTGGCAGTGTTAGGTTGATGGTTGGACTCAATGATCTTAAAGATCCCTTCCAACCTAGACCATTCTATGATTCTATGATTTCTAACTAATTCAAGGAAAGAGACAAAGTCAAATATATTATCTAATTTTAAATGACTGGTAACTCCCAAGACGAAATAAGATTTTGGCATGTTTTGGTCTTTTTCTATGTATTTTCTATCTGCACATACAGGAATGTTGCCTATAACCCTCCAAAGTTGAACATTCAAAGAAAGATTTTTAAACAGAAGGATCAGCATTTCCCCCAGATGTCTTCATTAAAGAAATGCAAATACGTTTTCTTTAACAGCAGCAACATTAATTGCTCTACAAGCTTCAGTGTAAGTGTCATCATTGATGCATCATTCAAAAAAAGCCATGAACAAACACACGAAATGCTCATCGATGGAGTCAGCAGTTAAACACGCTACAGCAAGAAATAATACAGGAGACAGACTGCTTACATGACATAGCACTGGTAAAACTCCCGGTGAATGTATGCACGATTACTAAAATGGCAACTGCATATCTCACATTGAGAAAAATACAGGAAACAGTAAGTGACCAAAATCTAATCTTAGTTACCCCAACATGCACTGGAATGATGCCACTGACTTCTGTGAAGTTATTCTGGACTTTCACCCACACATCTAGAGTTCTTCTCCTAAGCAGTAAACAGCATAGGGAGACAAATATCAGCCTCCATATGATAAATCCTCCCTAAAAGAGACTTAATTTATTCTTCATAATTCTTCACACAACTTTATTTTTTCAGTACCAGAACGAGAAAAGCATTGTTTATAAAACGGGTTTTCTAGAAGTGACTCATGTTGGACGCTGCAGGAAAAAGTCATCTGGGAGAATGACTAACACTTCGAAAAACTATCTTAACCATAACAAATATTGATTTTGTCATTTTTAGGAAACAATATTTTTATGAAAAGCAATACATGAATCAACGGAAGCTGAGAAAAACAAAATAAAATAGTATTTATCTGTCATACAGTCAGTGTTTATGTTTAGGGGATGACACACAAGACAAATCAAATTGCAAGTGAAAAAGGCCATTTAACAAATCAGTAAAATAGATCAGGCAAAAATTCAGGCTTTTCCTATTTCAAAGCACGTTCTTCACCTATCCTCCTGACCACAGCACTTCCTTAGGATGATAACATTTATATATACAGAAATGTAAAAAAACCCAACACTCTGCCAATCCTTGTTTTTTTTCTGCTTAATTAAACCATAAGCTGAGCAGGACAAATGTTCTGTTCTTTCTCATCACACATTTCTTGAGTAAGTAGCACTGGGGAACTTGGTCTTCATTTTGACCAAGGATTCCTCAAAACTTTGTTGTAAAATAAAATAAAGATATGAATGCAGAATCTAAATAGTTTCCCTAAAACATGTTCAGCATCAGGTTTTAAGATCATTTACAATCACACTATAAAAGGGACACGTACCAAACAAATCAGCAAATTACTGTTGCTTAGATTATAATTAGAATCATAGTATCACCTAGGTTGGAAGGAACCTTTTAGATCATCTAGTCCAAGCACTAGACTTAGTTAATTACTAAGTATTTGTTAAAAGTATCACTAATATACGTAAAACAGAGGAAGTTAAATTCTGATGCATGCTTTGATGGATATAACTTTTTAGCATTGAGACTTACAAAGCTTTGCAAACATTAGGAGCCAAACTGGGTCCACCAGTTGTACAGGAACACAGGGAGGCTGAGAGAAGACTCAAAGAAACTGGACATAACAGAAGGTGGTCCCTGGGCCAGCCCTTGCCCTTCTCTGGGCAGGGAGGTGATAAATGGGGAGGGGTTAGACAGCACTTGGACAACTATGTGTTAGCCAGTAGGCAACTTTGCTTCTGCACAGAAACCAAAGAGAATTCCATTCTGTCACTCCAGGCACTTCAAGCCCTCCAAGTATTCCTGGTATTTCAGAAACATAACGGATTACAGACACATTTTGGACTGCGTTTCACCAGATGCTTGCTGCGAACTGTTTTCACTTTCCTAGAAGCTCTTTTAAGGGTATCATAATTATTAACACCACCTTTTAAGCATACTTCTGGAACAGGTTTAAAGGAAAGTTCCTTTAATATTGTTTAAGTATCATTTGCCTAACAGTCAGAATAAAAGCTGTAAAAGTTTGGTAGAAAATAGCATTCTCTTCTAAATAGTAGAATACAGCAATCCAAAAGTCATATAATTTAATAAAATATTAAATACTTGAAGATATCCTGGAATGTTTAATAGAAAATATAGATCCAAAAGTATGAATCAAAAACCCTCATAAAAAAGAACTGCTTTCATTATTGTATTCTCTGTTTTCCGGAATAACTTCCAAAGAATGTTACTCAATTTTGTTAGAATGTTGTTCAATACCTTTCACAATTTAGTATTTGTGTAGAACAGTAGATAGAGTTATGATTAAATCAAGTTTAGCCAATATATGCTTTATGAGCATGAGCTGAAGTTGTTTTTTCTCACTGTAAATCCAGGTAATGTTTTTTAATTGCAGTATCATTGACTTATTAAAGACCAAAAATAAAATGCGAGTAACAAGGTTCAGCTGAAGGCTAAATACGAAGTTAGCCAAATCTCACCTATGCTGAGTATTTTCCTCTACCCAAAACAATTCCAGATGTTCCCCACGAAAGTAGGCGGTCACAGGAAGTTCATGATGTTAAGTAAAAGCAAACGAATGAAGAGCAGCAGTACCAGCTCCTTCTGCTCTAGGACTCCTAGAAGAAAAGTCAATCTCCCGGGACAGTGGGAATAAACACAATTGTAGAACTCCTGGGGAAAGCCCCAAATGCCAACGCAATTAAAGTGCTCTCCAGCCCACCAGCCAGCCGGGTCCTTGCCTTGCCCACAGCAAGCTCCAGCCACTTTGGCTTCCTGGCTTAATAAATAGCTTCTTCTGTGAGAATTCTATTTTTGAAAAATCGTATTCTAATGTAGCTTGAATCCACATCACAATTTTAAATAATTACCTATTTAACAGATAGATGCTTCAGCTTCGTTAAAATTTTGTGAAAATTCCTTATTTATGATGGGAAAGCTACAAAAGGTTTAGTGATACCGTTGCAGAGGTCAGGAGAAGAAAATGGAGACAGAACTTTTAAATTCTTCTATCTTTAGAGACGAAGAGAGGAGAAGTTTGGATCTGCAGCCAGATTTCCTAAAGGTTCAGATATGAACAGATCTAAGGACAACAGTGATTGTTATGCAATTTTCATATCTTAAGATGATGATTTGTAAAACATGACAACATACTAATGCAGAATAGGTGATTACTTTCTGAGTCAACTATAAGTTTTGCCCATGATGAAAGGGTACAGCTAGACTCATAACTGACTGAAATTATTTTCTATCTTATATAGAGAAATAAATAAAATGTATTTATAATAACTTCAGTTCTAGCCTTAATTTCATGAAGAACACACAATCAATGCATGTGCATTATTACAGATGAATCTTTAAAACATGGGTTCGCTCCTCATTCTTCAATGTTCAGACCACCAACAGAAGCAAGTATATTTTTGCCATTATTTAACACCTTTATAAAAATCAGTACAATCAGATTTATTTTAAAAATGAGCACTTAGATTTTAGCAATTTTAATAACAAGTTTCTTAAGAATGGTTTTTTCCCTATCCTATCAATTAAGCTTAGTCTGTTTATTCATTAAACCGAGCCACTGAATATTTTTTTCCCATTCTAGCTAAAGGAATCAGTAAAAATGTTAAATATAAAACGTATGTAATTTTAAGATGGCATTGTGCTTTTGAAACATTTTGGTAAGAATATTAGGAATATCTTTTCCAATGAAGACCTAATAGCGATGTTTTGAAGAGTGACAGTGTGATCAGTCAAGGAATCTGATTTTTGAATTCTTGTCCAAACAAGTCCAATCTACATATCATTATTGCCTTCTAAAAACAGAATTCAATGGGAGCTATGCCTCTGTAAAAACTGAAGAACTAAGCAGTAGAAGGTACTATTCTAAAATTTTGAAATTTTAATGACATACATTATTTTCCAAGGTAACAGAGTCCAGAGTTTCATTCTTTTCCTTATTAAATTAGGTAGAAAAAAGCTGATAAGGAACGGAACACATACGTTAACGTTATGTTGGTTTCACAGGTCATTCTGAACCAGGGTTCAGCCCTTGAGCTCACAAGCAACTTCTGGAGGTGCCGAGTGCCCTCATTCTTCAGGAAGCCAACGGCAGAAGGAGGGGCTGCACACACGCCAAGGTCTTTGAAGGCAAAATTCTATCCCAGTTAAAAAAATATATTTATTACATTAAATTTGGTTTGAAAGCCTAATTAAGTGTTTAATTTTCCACTGTGCATAGTTTGAAAGTGCAGACAAAATAATGGCTACATCTTACCAGTTTTCTCTAACAAGAAAAAGCATTGTACCAACATGCAGCGCTGGTTTCATAATTTATGCATCCCGTAAGAGAGGGATATAAGGTAAGGGCCACCTGGGCCCAGCTATGGCAGACTTTTTTATGAATATCAGCGGCTCATGAATATAAACACTTAGAGGAAAATAAAATTTATAAAACCTAGACCTGGGAACAAAAATCTCAGCGAGATCAACAACTCCGAAAGAATCTAGTGTCGCATTCCTAAGAATGTCAGATTAAACTAACATGTGCCAGTCAATATTGGTACACTGTGACCCTTGATGCCTCCTAAGCAAAACTATTAAGTCCAACATTTTCTCCTGTAAGCACTTATCTGTAAGGATGGCTAACATGTCCTCTGAAGCAGATATTGAAACTGATTGGACAATAGGTAGATACCAGACAGGGGCCTGGGGGCCGACCTCTAGAAATAGGGGGAGAAAATCTTAATCTGCAACACAATGCAGCTCTCTTGAAACCCTATCATTTTCACTTCCCATGTGTCTGCTGCCTGACTGTGAATGGATTTGAAAAGGAATGGTTAGTGCTGAAAATTGGATCAGAGCTAACATTCTCTCATTTTTATCAGCAGCTGCCAAAGGTCATCTGACATAATAGCTGATGAATTCAAGCCCAGTGGATTTCATTTGCAATTTTCAATTTACTGAGGCCTCCAAACCCCACAGTGATAAAAGCTTCCCCTATCGTGGCCTGTCACAAACATCAAGAAACTGCACAAACCCACAAGAAAGAAATAGGAGAAAGCTGTGCATCATCACAGTTACAGATAAGGAGAACAGGAAGAAACAGTATCATGTAGAAAGGTGTGGAGCCGCATGTGTGGTTGAGTTTCTAAATGCCAATTGTAATGAAAAGACTATGAAGAGCAATCAAATAACTTCTACAGAATAACATCATGGCTCCCCTCCCCCCCTTCAGTTTGAAAATTGCCTTCTAATCTCTTGCTTGACATCCTGAAGATAAAAGTGAAAAAACCCTGTTTATTTAGACATGGAAAGTATTGTACAGTTGATATATTTACTGTAGTTTTGATTTACAAATTCATGCTATTAAGAGGCCTATTATCAGAGAAACAGTACGTCAGTGCAAAATGAGAAATGCATTTGTTGGCTGGCAGACGGACTGTAGATCTGTACTTCTGATCCACCGGGAACACAAATGAACTCCAGCCCATGGGTGCTGGAGGTTTCAGGGTCTACTCATCCATATAGACACCTTCCATGACTTTTCCATATACTTTCATTATGCAGAAGCTAATTGCTTTTGCCCCAGAACTTTGCTACTGAACATTGTAAGAAATCTGCATGGGATCCTATTGCACGTGATTAGAGAAAATAACTAAATAAATCCCAATGGCCTTCATACTGGAAGAAACATATTTTGCTACAGGGCCAAGTATCTCATATTCTCTGCCTGTCAACGACTACATCATGAAAGAAAATGTTCAGAAAGCAAGCTACGGTTTCACAAGCAAATGCTGAAAAAAGTATTTCCAGACAACTAGCACCCAATTCCAAAGTACAAATTTAATCCCAACAGTAGCAGTATTTGAGGTTATCATCTACCGTGTTTACGCCTTCACTTTCAACTCTTACTACACGTTGCAGTGGAATAAACTCAAGTTTCTCCTTTCAGTAATCTCAACAATAACTCCAAGTCAAACAGACAGGGACACAAATACTGCCAGCTGGATCCTACTTGGACTCAAAGCCAAGAATGGGAATAACTGAAACATAGTTCCAACAGTGGAAAGCCCTTGGTATAGCAAATATATATATATATAGCAAATATGAAATCAGAGGAATACCAACTACAAAAGCATTAAGTGGCATGTTATTCTGTGCCTAGAATAGTTCAGCTTGTCTTTCAAAAAGTTACGAAGACCCCAAAAAAAGGAATTTCTTATGAAGACAAATAAGTAGCTCATCTAAACATTGGCAGGTAGTTTTATATAATCATTAATGTCATATGAATATTTACAATGGCATTTTTCCATATTGAACCTAATAATGGACTGCTTATTTGGTAAATAGAAGACTGTCGGACACGCTCACAAATGAGTGGGTCTACTTTCACAAAGAAAATGCAAGCAACTTCAGCTTATGATAGGCATTATCAGCTGGGGACCAGATCACATTTTGACCACAAAAGCGATACAGAGGAAGGATTACAGATATTCAGAGTTCATAGTTAACCACAAAACTTAGGATCATATGAGTAGATAATATGGCCTTCGAGTTATCTGTGGATATCTTAATGCTAAGTCATGTCTGGCAGGCTGCTAAAAGATCATCAGTCTGTTCTGCTGGCTCACTTAGAAGAACTTTAGCTAACATTCCTCTATTGCCTCTACGCTCCAGTATTTATGGCATTGTTTTGAAGTTTGGAAAGAGGGAGGAAGGAGACTGTCCATTGCTGGAACAGCCAATAAGTTATCATTGGCTCAAACCATATAAATTAATACCTAAATAATTTTCCCAGTTCATATCTAATGATAGCTATGATTCACTCCTTTCAATCTTGTAATTTTCTCATACAGAAGAACCTGATCTTCATTTTTTATTGCGTCCTGTATTGAATCTTTCCATTCAGTTTACCACATTTCCTGGGGAGGAGGGGGAAGTCCCCAGAAGTCTCCAAACTCTCCAGTTTATATGAAGAAGGAGGTAGTCCTGGCCCTCCTTGGAAAAGCATAGCAATACACTTTCAAGCTGGGACTGACTTTTCTTTACAAGATTTACCACACCTGGTGCCAGCAGAGAAATTAATACCGGTGCCGACATCTTTGCTAGCATTTACGGTGCCAGCAGGAAAAAAGATCTTGTCATGTAACTATTCCATTCAGTACTGACTCAAAATGGTGAGTATTACATTATATTCAGCTAACTCCCCTAGAGGGCTGTGAGTCTCCCACACACCTGTTCAGTCAGTAGTCCTTTTTTTCTAGTACTGTAAAGGTCTAAGCGTAAGAATTCGGAACTTCTGGGATCTAAAGCTCTGGCATGGTCTAATAGACAGCCTTGACTAAATCACTTCATTTAAGGGCTTCAATATGCTCTCCACAAACTGTGAATAAAGTCATCAGCGCACTAGTAGAATTAGTGCTTGAACAACTGATGAAGTCATACAGGGGTTAAATATCTCTGAGCATTCATTCATGAGTGATCTGTAATGATCACAGCGGAGGCAGTTTCTGGTTTCTTCTCCTTGGAATCACTTATGTCTCAAGTTCCAGAACGGCTTCACATCTCTTTTGAAAGCAAGACACAGCGGGCAGGAAGATGTTAATTCTTGGGGAAAAAGAGCTCTGTATTGGTGAAGTAAAATACGCAGCCTCACCTGCTGAGTCTTGGTTAGAGAGAAAAGACAATAAGGGGGAAGACTGAAAATATGAAACTTTATTCATCATTACCAAGTTCTCACTTGTTAACTGGCAAGTTCATACATGAAAGCCTATGCAAAAAACATTTGACACTGAAAAATCAGATGCTTCTACCATGCAGAATTAGCAAAGATAATGTATTACAGGAAAAAAACTTCTTAGAAGCACTGATGTCTTATACAGAGGATAAAAACGCAAACATAAAATGAAAACTGGTAAGTTAAAATGTACTTTTCATAGTCAGCCATTGTGTTATGTCCACAAGCTACAGCTGAGCCGATTAGAACATTTACTGACGTTAAGACAATGTAGATTAATACATAGCTGAGGAGTTATTAGTCTAGCAGAACTGAACGCATTACTCGACAATATAACCACAGTCTATTTATAGTAATTCTATTTGTATTAGAAAGATCATGTTTAAAATTATGTGATTTAATTCACTCTTACATCAACCTTTTCATTTAACCAGCAAATTATTATTTCAAAGCATTTACCTCCTATCTATTTTAAATAAATCTGCAAAAAAATTGGGGCTATTATTTGCTTAAATTGCACTTCTTTTTAAATGCATGTTAAACTGTATTTATGAATAATACTACCTAATACTACATAGTCTGTAGTGCCATTTCTGTTCAGATCTCACCATCTGAGGATGATCTGTGATCTCTGCAAGAAACAAGACTTGTTTCAATAGATTTGGAGAGAAATATCAAGTTTTTTGTTTTTTGTTTTTTTTTTTTTCCTCAAGGTAAGAAATAATGAAGAACTGAAAAAAGGTCCAATCCAGTGAGAGGCTGAGGGCACTCAGTTCCAAATGAAGCCAACGGGAACCGCAAATATTCAGTATCATCTTGTAGGATCTGGCCCTGGGCATTTATCAACATGCTGTGGAAAGTCTCTCTGACTTCAGCAGAGTAAAATTGGAAAGAAAACAATTTTCTTGTACCACTGTCTTGCCTGATTCAATTACCAGTGGCTGATCTTGCAAGGCATCAAGCACCCTCCTGTGAGGTCCTCCACCTCCCACTGAAACCATCAAAGGGAGCTGAGGGTACTCACTGCCAGGCAGGACTGGACCCTGAGAGAGCAGAAAGCCCCAGGTAAACACGGCTGGCTCCAGCCAACCATCCCTCTAAACAATAAGACCCTGTTCCTGATGCTCTGGGATTGTAAGGAAAATGCTCCACAACCAGGGAATACTTGCTGCAGCAACAGAAATAGCTTAAATTTTACTGTATGTCCTCAGGGGTTATTGCAGCAGAGAGGGCTCTCGCCTCAGAAGTCAGGGCTCTCCCTCTTGCAACACCCAAGTCTAAAATGTCATTGGAAAAATGAGTTTAACTACTTCAATTTAGTCCTTCTATCACAGTATGCATCAGAAAAATGTGCACAAATAATCTGTTACAATTCACAGATGCATTTCATAATCTGTTACTCTTCCTCAGCAAAGAGGATAGATGACACCGTGACACAGCCTGCACTACAGCTGCCTGCCTTTAGCTGTGCTTTGATATTAGACTTACGTTTCAGTAAAAACACACTATACTAAAACTAAACATATGTTTTGCACCATACTTTCAGTCTTGGAGAGGAATGCTGCTAACAGCATGACCCGTATCAATGCTCCATTTAATTGCAGGAATGAAATTCATGCATAATATTGTTTACAACAGAGCCATTAGACATAACAAGACAACCAACCAACTCAAACTTGAAAATGTTACTAATGTAATCCCCTAATTAGTAATGTTATCTAAAGTAAGCCAAACTATTCTCTTTACATCCAGTAAAAGAGTCACCTGAGAGGCGAGACTGAAAGTATGTACGTGAACACAGCTCAGTGTAGACTGAAAGAGGCTGTCTAGTTTTGCTCTGTAAGACTTCGAATATTTTTTACCTTTACATAGTGAATATCTTCCACGCACAAGGCCACATGTTTTAGATCCATGTTATGAAATACTTTGAGAGTTTTTGAGTATACAGAGTTGTTATTTACCTGTGCTATAAAGTGAGGTTTAGCATCATAGACAAGAGTATGCCAAATTGTAAGCAGAATTAAAAATTATACACTGTAATTTATCACGGAAAACCCCCAATGTGTTCATTCTTCTTCACTGCCCCCCTTTTCCCTTGTAAATACTTACTACATGTTGGTTTCTACTGTGTTACACCCCAATAAAGTAAACAGTAATCTCTCAAAAAAGTATTTTTTCATAGCTACTTCAATATCCTTCTTTTAGTGCTACCAAAAAGGATCATTTCACAAAAAGTAGAGCCCATTCTTATGTCAACTCTTGAAGACAAAATAGCAGCTACAGCTGCCTAATGTCCATATACGTTACGTCAGTAAAAGCGTAGCAGCTTCTCCAATTTATGTGATTTATTGCTATGCTAAATAGTAACAGCTCATAACGCTTCACCGAAGTGGAGAACAAAATCGCTTCATTTTACAGATGAGGAAACTGAGGCCACAAGGAAAACTACATACTCAACATCACTTTATAAATCCTTAACTGTAAAGCCTGAAGAGTAACAATCCAGTATAGTATTAATCTATCCTCCAAAATGACAACTGCGGCTGCAAATTTTAACAGGAAACCCAAATTATGTGGTTTTTCCATCAATACGATTTTATTCTATTACAACAAGTTTTGCTGGAATGAAAACAGGTAGATGAAGACACCTCTCTAAAAGCTTGATGAAAGTTCAGCCCTTGGTGAGAAGCCCATATATTTTCATGAGGTGTGACGCAGAGAACCTAAACTGCCTCTGGATTTTCTTTTTCCTTTTGTCATCTCAGGTTGAATTACTATTATTATTTCAAAATACCTAAATCTTTAGTTTCTATTTTTCCCTACCATAATGGTAAGTGATATAATGATAAGAACCTGAAAACACTGGAAATATTTTAGAAACTTTTGTTCCAGCTTTGCCAATGAGATTTTGAAACCATTGAAACACACTGAAACAGTATACAAAAATCTCGCAAAGATTATTAATACAAATTTTAAGTTCCTTTCATTTCCTATTGTCAACTGTTACGTGAATCATAACGTGACAATCACTACAATAGGTATGACAGATAGAAAACTTTTTCAACAGCCAACGCCCAAGTTTTTCAAGACATAGGGAAACACCAATGTTAGGATTATCCAGTCAATCCAGTGAGACAGTAAGGACTACGAAATTATCTTCTACAAAGCATACCAAGATATTTTGTAAAATGCTGACTTAACACCAGCTACGAAACACAATGAAAGTTATTTAGAAAAGCTAACAAAAGCCACTGTATCCCGTATGTGGCACATCTTTTTGTTTATCTGTATTCATATTGCTGACATGAAGCACATGTCATTGTACCTATACATAATTGCATAAATCATGGAAGACTACTACTAACCTTATAATCATGATATTTAAACATTACAGCTGCTTTCTCATTCCCACAATATAATGACTAACTGCCACTACCAAGTGATTATTATCACGAGACTGGGGCAGCAACTGTCATGAATCCAATTCAATAGTGCCTAAAGAGGGCAAAATTCCAGTTTTATTGAAATAATTGTAAATAATCCATGCAAATTAATCTATCTCAGTGGCAAGCATGGAGTTAAAAGTACTAAAAGATGCAAAGGAGGACTTCCTATGCAACCAGTGATTATCAGACAAAAGGTGACAGCCCAGTGATAGAAAGGGGAAAAGTTTCCCTCTCCTTGGAAAAGTGAAGTTAGTCAGTGTAGTCCAGGTTTCTCTGTACACAGGCAAAACTCAAACTCTCTGCATTTATGGACCAGATTCCCAGATGGTGGAGATGAAAACTGACTGCATTTTGACAGCGGTGGAGCTTAAGAGTTCCTCAAAAGAGCTAAACTACAAGAGACAAATGATGGTAGACGCATTCCTGAACAAAATCAGAATTATTATTACCCAGTTCGTGACTAAAGTTGTTGCTCTGAAATACCAGTCTCAGAACTCTTCCCCTCCAAGGGCTCTTCCATCAATCACATTTTAGGACCCATTTGTCTTTCCCAGGGTATGAACTGTTTCTCAGAGTTTCCCCACAGCTGCTGAACACAGATGTCGACTTGGTCTCAGGAGGACCCTGCCCAACAGCAGGATGCGCCGACAGAAACGCCCTCGTGTGCTCACCTTGCTCCTCAATTCCTCCCTGCGTATCAGACGCAGCTCGCTGAACACAGCAGGCTCTAAGACTGCCCAGAGATATCCTCAAGTACATCTCTTCATTCCCTTAAGGGTAATCTATTTTTTTTTTTCCTGGCATATTTTCTCAAAACAGTCCACCAGAGAAAAGTGATCTCCACCCATAGGAAACTATTTTGGAATGCTAATTTGTCCAACACTTAAGACTCCATCTACTTTCCTGTTATTATTTGTGAGAGCTGACAAAGCACAATGCCTCAGACAAACGGTGACATGAGACCTGCCATCCTTCTGGGACGTATGATCTGCATCTACCTCCTTTGTCTCATGGAGTAGTGACCTACTGCAACAAGGATCTTTGAAAGAAAAGCTTATTTATAAATCCATTTCTCTAAGAATTCCAAGAGCCCTGATTCTCCATTTCATTAGTCAGCTTTACTTATTAATTTCATGGAAAATAAAGCCTATTTTTGTTTAACTTTTTCTCTTTAGTCCCACTTTAAAGATATGCTACGTATAATGTTTATCTTTGATCAGACTTATTCAGCAGATAGTAGCTGCTTTTGTTTTTAAAAAGTGACCAGAGAATTGGTTTGCTATCAAGTGTGTAGTTAAGACGCCTCACACAGCTCTGTTTTTCTGTACTTCTCTCATTCTCTGCCAACTGGTACCTCAGTCTTATTGGTATCCAATAATAAGCCCGATTACAGCTAGCCCTAGGAGACATGACAAAAAGAGAGTCCTCATCTTGCATTAATTGCTCGTATTGAAACTATGCCACATCTCTCGAAGCTAGATGTTGCTTAGTATCCCTTTGATATGATAATGACATGCTTCTTAGCAGATGAATATGCAAATTAAAAGCAGTAATTTGGTGGCATGCACCTGCTGACACTGCACTACTATGCTTATGTGCTCCTCTGTAACACTGCAGCTACACAAAAGCATCACAGAGGTAAAATTAAATTCTAATGTCGTATATATTAAACAGATGCTTCCACTTTTCTTTGTATATCTACTTTTTACAGAATTTGCTATTGGAATCTCAGTTCTCCCTTCATGCAATTAGTGGACATTTATGTGTCATACACAGAAATGTACTTGGAGCTATTTAAGGGCTCTGTTTTTAAAAGAAATGGTTTACATGAACTGCACTCTCAAAGAGATTTTTTTTTTTCCCCTTCATAGCAGAGAGGCAGAGGATTTTAATCTTGATGCACAAAAGACCTTCATTCATAAAAGAAATGCATACTTGAGCATGGCAGCTTGCAACAGAAAATTTCTGCGGTAAAGATACTGCAGAGTATACAGTTATCCAAACTTTCTGATACCGATTATCAACATTTGCCAATAGATTTGGTGAATAAACTATATGCATTAATCACACACAGCCAGTTTATGCCCTCAGGTATGCACCTGAAGCTCTTTTATACGTGATTAAAGTGTTGAATGTGAAAGTGGAATTTGGTTCCAAATCACCGAGCCGCTCAGAATCACGATTAAGCTCAGAATCACGATTAAGATGTGAGCAGGCCAGGTCCAGGAAGGCATGGCCAATGACGCTGGACTGCCCCGGCTTCTGCTGACCCCATGGCCACCTGGAAATGCTTCTTCCCTGGAGAGGTACTATGTGATCCATTGGAACGACTCGTCAGGAAACAAATCATCATTTCCAGATGCATTAAGATCTAAATAATCTGATGTTATCAGGCTCAGTGAAGTTTCTTTAAAAAAAGTAGGTAACTGAAGGAATTGAACTGATATTTCATAGGACTGTAAGAGATTAGAGGAGATTAAGGAAAATTCTTCTTATTCATGAATATATATACTTTAGGAAATACTTGTGCATTTTCCAAAAAAAGAAAAGAAACACGTAACTAAGTTCCATAAACTAGGTAACTTTGGTTTTCAGAGGTTTCTTGGCTCTTAATTGGGCACTTCCACAGCTGAAGTTGTAAGTTCCGCCACAGTTCCCTGGATCGGATGTAGGGGGTAAGTCTGTACCTGTTGCAGGCAGCCCGTATCTCATGGCTGTCATTCACTCCACGCCACGTAGTGGCCATTAGAATGTGGGAAAGAACACTCCCTCTGCCTCTTCGACAGTTGTATCAGAGAGCAGATGCTCTTTCTCCTGGTCATATTTTCTTGCCAAAAAGAAAGGATGGCAAAGTATGTGAACCATTAAATGTCAGTGTAGTTCAACCCCCTTCATCCAAGTCCAGACTTTACTCTCACCTATTTTACTACCCAGCTTGCAATGAGCACGTTGCCAATGTAAAATAATTTATAATTAAAAAAAAATAAATATCTTAACTTGATCCCTACTGTCAGTGTACATGAATTCTGTTTTAAGCCACCCATTGTGCATAAACCACACATAGTAGTTTCTTTTTGAATATGACTGCGAGAAAGACTCTAAATATGAGGAATTTAAACACGAGAAATGAACTGTTTGAATTTCATACACTAAATGACAAAGAGTTACAAAGTTTTTTAAACACATAAGAATGATGGAAATCGGGCTGGCTCTACTAGGGCTCTTATGTCAGTACGCGATTAATCATTGGGTTGAGGGGTTCCTCCCTCCACACCTCACGAGAGGAAGAGAAGCTAATGCAATCGCGTACCTATGGTGAAGACTAGAATGGGACAAGCACACTTCAAGTAATGCAGTTCACAGAGAAATACAAATGAGATACAAGAACGAAGGAATTTATGTTAAAATAGATTTAAAATATATGTGTGTTAAAATATTTAAAAGAAAGAGGCAGGTTACTTCTTTCTTTATAATTTTGAGAGTGTTATATGGTACAGCCTTACATACACTGTGTCAAGGGGCTTTCTTCTGCTGCCCGTCATATAAGACAACTGCACTACCCTGTCTAATCATTATTGCTGACCATTATGTTTCTTTGCTATCCATGCATAATTTTCTCTGGTTTTATTTCCAAGGTTCTCTCTCCCAATGAATATTCATTAATGAATCATCTTTCTCACTATATTGAAATTACCATTTTTTCAGCAAAATTTCATTCTTCTCGAGTTTTATTTAGATCTGCAGCATATCTACATACTGCATTCTTACTGGTTCATTCTACCTCCAGTCTTAATTTTCTTTGACGAGACTATTGACTTTTACCTCATCTTAAAATAACACTGATGTACTTCTTCAGGGCCTTTAAGGAAATTCCACTTTGATCAGTCTGTAGTCTCTAACACTGTTTCCTTAGTGTGTTAGTAATAGTAATTTTTTATTTATCAATTTTCAATCCATATGAAATTGTCCAGATCATTAAAATCAGAAGAGTAAATTCTATGGCTAAAAGTTCCCTGCATAAAATCTTGTGTCACTAATCAGTTCTGTAACTCCAACTTTTCATTCCCATTAAAGTAGCATCCTTTTACCAAAGCTGAATGGATTTTGTCTCAAAGAAGGAAAAAAAAACCAGGGGAAAAAATGGCATTTAGACACAGACAACCAATTAAAAAAGAAAAATAGGAAAAGTCTCTGAAGGTTCTGCAGTTTTCACCTGTGGCCTTAGTCTTTTTTCCAGTGATGGTCCTGTATCTTTTTCTAAAACTGATTTACACCAATCCTTCTATTCTGTTCCGTATCACCAGAGATGCGTAAAAGCAGTTCATAAATATATACACACACACACACATGCATGTGTATATATGCATTCCCGCAATAATTATGTGGTTGTAGTTATTTCTTACTCTTTTCAGCATGTGGATCTATTTTGTCCAGAAGATGATGTTGAATTCTAATATAGCATTACTCCTTACTTCCCAAATACCCACTTGTATTCTTAGAAGACTAGAATTTGTATCCTTTAACATATTTATAATTCCATTTATAAAGCACACACCATTTCCTCAGCAGCAGGGGGCATTAGAATTAACAGAAACAATAACTAAACCAAATACATCATTATGCCAAGGAAAGGCTTCACTAAAACACTGAATTTACAGCTACCGGTTCAGCATAATCAGAGCACAGACATGAGGGCAGGATCCTCATCCCTAAAGCTTCAGAAATCATTCATGAAAACACTCCTTATGGATACACCACTTGAAGTAGAATCTCCACTACACAGAGCTTTTAAAGCTACTCTGGGAGGTTTAAGTTTGGATCAACTGGCACCCAGGGGGAAGCGATCCTCAGAATCAAGAGTTTTCACGCTGATAATTTGTCAGCAAAAGCAAGATCTAGTATCAGCGTGGCTCAGGGAATCTCTCATGAGAAACAATGAGGAAAGACATTACTGTAACAGACTTGGGACACGATCACGTACAGTATCAAGTTTGTTATTAAACAAAAGCAAATGCTAGGCTCAAGCAGCTATGGCTGAAGCCCCTTGGAGCGCTGTTGTAAAATCTATAAAATTCTCCGAGACCTGAATTGTATCCTATTGCAACAGGGTCAGGGTTCCAAGATAAAATACAAAGCAGTGTAATAGTGAATCTCAGAGTCAAAAAGGCAGGCATTTCTTGCCACACTCAAGAATAAGGCTGGCAAGCATCATAACATACATAAAAATAAAGAAAAAAACACTTTTCTTTCCCACAGCCACTCAACAGCCTCAGATGAACTGACAAAATCTTTTATTTAGAATCAAATCAGAACACTTCCTTAGGTATGTTACTTTGAAGATGTCCCACACGATATTTATAATTCCCCCTGGCTCGCCTACAGGGGCAAAGTACACCATTTCATATGCCTGGAGACAGTTGCACAGGGTAACCATGGGCTCCTTTCAACCAGTGACGGAATTTCACATTGAGCAAGAGTAACTTCAAAATATTCACATGACTGGAGTAGAAACAGCTTATGTTACTCAAGAAATCAATCTTAAGAGACTAAGAGCCTTGCAATGTAATAACACTACTTGGTTTCAGCCCCTTATCTGTAGATCTTTTTTGCAGTAAAATGAAAACAGTAAGAATGTCAGATTGCCATTATCTGTCAGGAATTTGAGCAGGAAAACAAAACAGGTTTAGCGCAATGATGAACAGTTGTGACAAATCATCAGCATTTTCTCTAGATCCTCATCTCAAAGCAGTTTCATATTTCATCTTCAGACTCTGCGTTCCTTCTTACCTGAAGCAAAAAAATTATCCAGTATTTTACACTGTGTTACATTTACACAATTTACGTAGCACCTCTCAAGAAGTGAAAGAGTTTCGCCTTTTTTTTGTACACCGAATTCTGACACCAGCCAAAGTCTTTGGTTCAAAGCAATTCATATTAGCAATTACCAATGATTTCCTTTTACAGTAATGCTCAAGGCTTCAACCACGTTATGCTACTGTTGACCTGCAAGCTGCACAAGGACGTGGCAGGAGAACTTGTAGGGACTGTTGTAAAGTCCAGCTCTCCAAAATCTGAGCACCAGAGGGGCCGCTTACCATTTGATGGAAGAAAGAGCAGGGATATAGCCTGACTTTAACCTAGTAGGAAACCAGATTTAAGGGGTTTTAAATAAATGTTCATTGAGTTTTTTTCATGTAATTTTGCTCTCCATTGACAACAAATCACTTAAAGAAAAGCATTTACCTCTAAATTTTTTGTTGCCATAAATAACATTCTAGTGGGATTTGGGGGCTTCTGGCTCCAATGAATCCTTCAGTGTTTTAGCCAGTAGCCCTCACTGCAGTGCAATCAAACAGTTGCAAATAACTCCCTTAAAAGCAGAAATGTCCACGTGCCTGCACTGCATACCATGATCAGGCATTCCTTATTTCTCCCACTTCTTGCCCGAGAGGTGCGGAAAGGTCACAGTCTGAACAATGTCTTCTCAGTCAGCCCAGGAGTTTAGGGGCTAGGCTTCAGAAGACAGACCTACAGGGAATAATTGGGAACCCCAGTCCCTCTGCCAAAGAGCTTTGGGGAAAATATGACAAAAGTAACTTTTTATGTACTTACAAAGCAGAAGAAACCACCGATACTCTCCACCGCTTGACGAGGAGTAGTATTGATCTCACCAAGCGAATAATGTTGCTCAATTAATTTCTGAACTTCCCTTCTCAGAAACAGTACAGAATATAGTTTTTCTTATTCTCATACATCAGCAAACCCAACATCGTCCAAACTGTTTTCACAAGGAATTATCTCATTTATCACCTTATGTATATCTAACAAAGGTCTGAATGCAAAACATTCTAAAATGCCACGTGAAAGCTTTCATCTAGTAAAACACAGAAAAACTGCTACATTTATGCTTTCGCAGCATACATGTATCCTCTTTTTTACAGTGAATTTAAGTCATAAGTCTAAGAATTTAAGACATAAGTCATCTATTAAAGCAAAAGGAGATTCTTTTATGTAAAACATGCTTAAGTGAGAGAAGAATTCAGGCCTCGCGCTTTTATTTTCGCAGCAGAAAAACTGAACATTTCCCCATGTCACACAAAGAGGACATGCATTTGTCATGTAAACATACGTAAAGCCATTCTGGGTGCAGATCCCTTGATTTAGAAATATTAGTATCTTAGTAAGTAACCATACTGATGGAGAGAAAGTTTATAATGGTAAAACATACTGCATTAATACCATTAAACATCAATTAATGTAAATAGCTTAGCCTCAGAGCTGTCACTGAATAACTGAATGCACAATGACACACTGTTACTAATTCACTGTCAGTAGAAAGCTGTGTACAAATAATCCTTTAGGCTATTTCTTAGTCAAAAAATGAGAGTAAAAACTGTGTGACCACTCAGTTGACAGCAGAGTGTTTGTCCAACATTATGTCAGATTCTGTTATTCATCTTTCCTTTCTTTTTTTTTTTTTNAAAACCAAAAGCAATCTTTTGAATTTTTTTTTTTTTTTTTTTCTTTTTTTTTTTTTTTTTTTTTTTTTTTTTTGGCACTCTCTGCTCAAACTAATTGCTGGTGGTTCCACTGAAATATCATAGCCTTGTGATTTCTTGTCAGCTTTACTGACCTCTTTTTAGCTTTGAGTTTCACATTTTAAAGAGGAAAAATTAGACAAACATACTTCACAGTTTAGCCCACCCACACATCCCTGAGCCAACAATTCTTCAAGTGTGTGGGTTCACCACACACCAGCTCCACCTGACTGATTTTTACCTGGTGCGTGACCTTCAATTGAAAATTCCAACAGCATGCAACTTGTCTTTGGCAAATGAATTGTAAGTACGCCAGCTGCCAGATGTCTTCATTTTAAAACACCTTCAAAACTGCTTTCTGGCATTGATCCACAGGCAAAACAAGCTAAGCTGTAGCTGTAATTTCTATTCTGTGTGCAAAAAGGGGAGGAAACATAAGATGTGTTGCTTTACATCTCTAAGAACGGTACAAGGCAGTGGGAAAAAAAAATAACAACAACAACTCATTACCGATGCACCGCGTATTTTCGGGAAGAGTTTTTCCAGTACACAGAGCATATCCAAAATTTACATAAATATTCACCCTAATGAAATACTCATTTGAAGTAACATAGTTCTGAACAAAGGGATTCCCTCTGTACCATGAAAATTAACGTCTGTGCCTCCAAATGCGGACTAGCCAACCTATTTTGCCTAAGGTTTCGAAAAACTGCTTGGCAAAGGCACTAGAAGGTAGAGATCTTAATTAAATCTGTGCACAAGACCTGGGATCACATGTTTTCAATTACTTTTGTTCTATTCTGTTTTTCTGGCTGTTTGTTTCCTTTGAGAATCTGAAATTCATCCCAGGGACACCAGAAGTTTCAGTGCCATTAGCAGATCTTTAGAACAAATCTGCACCTATTTGGTTTTTACTTGGCGCCATAACAAAGTCCTTCTCCTGTCGTGAAAAATGGCAATTTCCATTCACTTTCCTTTGAATACCTAGATTCACCATATTGCATGTGTTGGAGCACTCATGCAACCCCGGAGCCTAAAATGATTCAGAATCACTCCTTCTAGTGCCAAAAAACCCACCCCTTCCTACACACATAACGCTCTACTTTCTGCCGTCAGACTATTAACTACCAGCTCATTGATCAGTCGCCCAGTCACACACACATATATATATAGGCGGTTAGCTTAGAAATTATATGTATACTTTCATTCTTTACTATATTTACACAGCTATAATTCCATATATTGCCACAAGCAGAAGAGCCAAGCCAAAAAGCAACTGTGTAAAGATATTATAGAAGAGTTACACTTGGAAAGTGATGCTTTTTATGGTATTTAACAACACTGGCACATTTACCAATGCATTTTTTAAGAAGCCCAGTACACGAGGGTGCTGGGCCCTGATGGGCAGCATATAGAAAACTGCTGTGATACATACAGCAGGGATCTGCCATCTACAGCTGTAGAATATGCAGAAACACAATCAGAAGTGGCTTAGGAATCCCGTCTCCTGTGGAGTTCGAGACAACTTACTTACTTACTTACAGTAACTAGTTTGAGCTTTGTAGTCCATATACACACCCTATCATGTTTCTTGAGCTCCAAGCAAAGGTGACCGTGCCTGGTGACATTAACAGAGCAAGCACCCTCTGTCAGAACTCATACTTTCTACAGTGGCATAAAAAGGACCAAATACATCTGTCATGCCTGAGTTTTCCTTCAGTCATGAAGCTACAGATACGCTGAACTAAAAAAAACCCAAACCAAACAAAAAACCCCAAAAGAAAACAAACCCAAACCCAAGAGGGCAGGCTGGGGAATTTTGTGTGCGCTACACCTTGAAACACTCCAGCTACTGCAGAGTAATAAACTTGTTTTTCACAGTTGAATCATCTAGTGAATGCACGTGTTATGTATGATGATCCCAAAGCAACACCTAATCCACTTGATTACTTTTTTATTGAACATAATATTCAAACCAGAGCCTACAGACAGTGTCTAATACCTCAGAATAAAACACAGCATTTCAGAGTGACTGCCTGAAACACACGGCGCTGCTGGGAACCAAAACTACCTTATGCATGAAGAATCCAAAATAAGATGTGCCAATTATTATTTGCCTTTTCAAACAATCAAAAAGCACAGACAGATCAAGAAGTGGCTGAAAAGGTATTTTCAGTCCAGCTGTTTACTGACATTTAAAAAAAAAAAAAAATAGAAAACAAAAAACCTGCCTTGATCTTTTATTTTAAGTTTCAGAAGTAGCTGTTTTGCAGTCATCATAGTCTGAAATAGTGTTTTGTGATGGTTTCCCACTTACACACACAAGGTAAGTGTCCTAAGTCTTTCTGTCTGGCTGTTCTGAAGGATGAGCAGACAGATACTCTAGAACGGGAACTGGTACCCATTTATTGTATTTACGCCCCGTTTTTCCCAAAGTATACTGTTCTGCTATGAATATCTCCAGGTCTTTGAACTGGTAGCAATTCCAAACTACTACAATATCAGTACTTCTTCTAAGATGCAGAAAAAGATATTTTGAAGTCCAGGTGGTGTTTTTGATGACCAGCATTCCCATCTTGAACAGCTTCTGGATGAACGAACTTGTATTTCATTAAATCCAAGCTGCATTGCCATGCTCCTTTCTCTTCAGAATTTGGAAAAAACCCCCTCTTTCCTGATTCAGATGAGAAACCTCCTCTCGCTCCGGTACTCAAAGCGAGAAGACTCCTTACCATAACAGACCCATGTCTTCAGGGTATGAAATGCATCATTCTTTTGGAAGTCACGTAACTCCACCAATTCAGATGTGAGGTTCTACAGAAGTTCATTTTCCACTCCCTGGGAAAACGTGAACGGTTGCAGGCGAAATGAGAACTGCATGCCCACTGCTGCTAATGTGTAAGGGGGAGCCACTTCAGTTGCTTCTAGAAGTGCCATGCAAACTGGTCTTGGCTACCATCTGAGACTGTGAAAGTGAAGTCCCCTACGACTTTAAATGATGCCTTGTCTGTGAAGTGACGACCTTCTCATAGACTTGGTAACAGGTCCTCCCAAACTGCAAGCCTTCTAAAGAACATGTGCTATACAAGTGGTTTTGCTCCCTTCTTGTTTACTCTGCCAGACTTGCTTATTTTCTTACAGTTACTACTAGAAAACACAGGATCAGGCAAGATGTCAGTGCTTTTGGTGCTTCTTGTCATCTCATTTGAGGTGGTGGCCAACATTAGCTGGCCAACTGCAGTTCCTACAACTGTGCCCATAACTACTGCCTCTATCATCAAACTCACTTTCTCCTGGAAGTAGAATAGAGAAGGTCCCCTGTGGCTTATGCTGACTCTCTGACTTACACAGCCAGCCAGCCCAGAGAAAATCCTGGAATCCTGTAGCTATTATGGGTTACCTGAAGAAACCATTGTTTTATTTAGGGAGAGGACAGCTGGCAGAAACCTTAAGCACTAGTCTGGCCTTCACACTTTCTTCACCCTCCTGTTGTCCAACCTCAAGTCCCCTGACAAAAGCTGGATCATCTATGATTATGCCACTCCTGACATATTTGCCTGACCTGTTATAAGACTTGTAATGATGGTGACTTCATGAATCTCCAGGTAAACTATTTCAGTGACTTTCCATCCTAACTGCTAGCAATATCCTCTTTCTTTCTAACCAAGAATCTTTATTGCTGTAATTTCAGTCTATTATTTCTTATCCTTGGTCTTGTCAGTGATAAGCAGCACAGAACAACTGGTTCACAACTTGCTGAATATAATCCAGAATATCGTTTTTCTCTCAATGGCATGGTTTCATTCAGTTTGCAACCCATCATAGCCACCACCCTCATTTTCTGAAAAACTTCTGTCTAACCTTAAGAAAAAAATATTGAAATCCGTGATACACTGATGCAATCTAACATCCACAAGCCTGCCATGGTGTCCAATGAAAAGTTGAATACTAAGATGTGACATATTAGGAAAATGGATGATCGGGTGCCCTGAACGCCACCTATTTTCTGAGATTACTAAGGAGTCTGGGACACATGAGAATAGCTTTTTCCAGACATGATTTCTGTGCCAAAAGAAGGACATCCAATACAAAAGACAATACCGTGTTACTATCTACTGACACTAGAGGCAATTCAGGTTCTCGCAGGATAAGTTTGCTCGTGCCACAAGCCAGCACGGTGCCACCAGTTTTGAATACTTAAAAACACGATGAATCATTCTTTTTCCTCTCGGCTTACCACAGAACCTTCGGTAATCAGAGACAATTTAAACTGGATCATATACAGTAATATAACAGTAAATTATGAATGATGATCGAACTCCAGAAAATACAATAATTGATTTTAAAGCCACATATAACACAGAGCAGGAGGAAAGGTCACCTCATATTTCTTCCAGCCTGTCACTTGCATTCAAGGCATAGCACCTATCTGAATACCTAATGTTTCAATTTCAGAGTTTAGTACAACAGACATTCCGGCCTGTTGCTAGGTAAGTTGCTCTGATGGGTAATTAATCTCAATGTTAAAAATTGGTATCTCAGTTCCAGACTGATTATGGCCAGTGTTAGTGTCTGCCCCTTGGATCCTGTTATGCCTTTTGCCTAGATTAAAGGCCTGCCCACTGTCACAAATCTCTTCTTCAGAAAGCAACTATTAAAAACCGATGTGCTGAAGCAGCAAGCTTTAGTCGGGACTTGAACGCCTCTACGTAACCACAGCAAGTGTCAAAGCTATCAACATTTACATGTGGGGACGTGTAGAGTAGCAAGAGGATTAAAACTGCGCTCAGAAGCCAGTTTTATTGTGCATTCTCCCAAAGAAGCGTAAAACGAAAGTACAACATAAACAGCTTAGAAATTCTGAGTTATGTTTTCCCATTTCTTCTCTACCCCTGTATGTGAAAGGTCATGTTATGTCTAAATCAGATTCAAAATTAATTCTCAGCAGAAAAGTTGAATTACTAAATGCTACTTGCAGAGGGAAAAAAACCTTGACAACAGTTTCTCAGAGGATGTACCAAGTGCAGAGCTCTTGTTTGTGTGAAGTATTACATTTAATGGCAATAAAAATCATAAATTGTAAACACTTTGCGTTATCTCCTCTACTTGAATTGTGAAGCTTCCCTATGAAAAAATTTAACAACCTGTTCCTATTTCATACCTTTCTGAAGCCAGGATGCTGAGAAGTTACACAAAAGAATAACATATGGAGAACTTCAGACGTAAAATATTGTCCTGCTAAGAGCAAATAAAATTTTTTCTTAATAGTTATTATATTTTTCAGGTGTACTTGTTTTTCTCACCTGTCCCTCTAGGCATTGTATCCCGAAAGTGCCTCAAATATCCAATGTGCTTTTTGTGTTAAAAAAAAATATCTTCTCCACTCCAACTTCTAAAACATTGGGATTTTCTACACCATTTTTCCCCAAACTGATACGACAGAGAAAGTATCATAACAAAGAGATACAAAAGCATAAGAAGATGTAACAAAATTAGTGATCTAATTTCACAGAAGGCCATGGATGTAGTCTGGTTTACTCCTTTAAATGACTAAAATCTCACAGATCATTGCAGTTTAAACAAACAAATGCTGCAGCACAGCTTTTATAGAATACAGACAGTTGTTTCAGCAATTACATTTTGGCTTATATTCAAATTATATTTTAAAATATTAATACATGTTACAAAGCATAATTTGTATAACAAAACCCATCAGCCTACTCTGTCAGCAGCAGCCTTACAGGAAATACCTCTGCAGAGGAGCAAACTGATCTGGAAGTTCTATACGCTATGGCGCAGTCGAGATCTAACGCAAGCAAATCCAGCTCTAACAAGAACCAGGCGCAACTTAGTCAACGGTCAACAATACACCAAAATATTTAATGGACTTATTTTCCTTTGGAACGTATTGTTCCTCACCACCGCCTGTCTATGAGAGCCTGAGAAAGGCCAAGGACCATACGTTGCAACATCAGGAAAACACAAACCTCATTATTCTTGACTTCTATTTTTTTTTTTCTTATAATAAATAATACTTCAATATTTTTTGTAACTGTTACAAAAATATATTCCAAAACACTCCACAGTTATGTTCTAAGTTTGTCTCCTGATCTTTCTCTGAAACAAAAAGACGTCAGATTTTCCTTCTCTTGGTCATGTTTTGCCACATTCATTTCACGGGCCACTTGTGCTCCAGCCCTGCAGCCCTTTCGCTTTTTCACTGCCACCCCCACCACGGATGGAATCTTGCATCCCTATACCTTTCCTGCAAGTCTGCAATCAACACCTAATTTTTACAGACTATTTATCTGCCAGGTGAGTGATATAAGTAATTCATTTTCCAGTCGACAAATCACATTTCTAAGATAAATAGCTAGGTTGCACTCGAAGAAAACAGATCACTTAGTATCCTAACTTCTCTGAGATAATAATACATACTTTCTTAAAACTGTAAATAAAATGACAGCCCTAAAAGCTGAGTTTGGACCTTTGTCTATTAATGCTTTCTCATAGCTTGCTGGTGAAGATGGTCAACCAAAGCAAAACTTCTGTCATGATCTATTAATAGAGAATAAGGATTAATGAAGGATTATGTCATAATGAGTCTGCCTGCAGAGTTGCTTCAGTTCTTGTCCTTTACTGCCAAAATACAGTTCTCATTCCCAACAAACAAAGTCTATCTGAGAGAAAGCACAGAGCCTCTTTAGAACTGGAAAGTCCTGTGCATAATAATGAATGACTAACTCTTCTTTTGCCAAAGCGCTTCGGCACTTTCCATGTCAGAGGTCAGAGCAGTGATTCAGAGGGGGCCTGATCCTTATCTAAGCTTTTGCAGCAAAATTAGAATGCGCCGGGGCCTTATTAAAGAAATGTTTGTTCCACCATCAATGAAATGAAAAGAAAGCGGTTCAAGGCAGTTTTGCAAATCACAGCAATAAACTGCTCGAGTTAACTGCTTTATTACAAATATTTAATTATTCTGTATGTTAAAGATTGTGCATTTGTAAAGACAAAATTAATAGTATACTCGATAACCTACTTGGATTTGCATGTGTCTGAGAGGATGTTTTATCAAACGGATTAATATTAGTAGCCTCCATGTTGAAAATGTTAAAAAATAATAATAAAAAATTAATTCACACTTCTGCAGAAACTACTTCAGCTCCAGGAACATGAACACTAAAAACAAAACAGAATTTTTCCTAAATAAATTATTTGGATATTTGTTAATATTTAGACACAAAGCTCCCTACATATTCTCAAGAGATACTGCACAAACAGGATTTATATACATAATAAAGTTGGTCATACTATGCCCAGCTATTGCAGTAATATACACAGCTATTGCGGTAATTATCTGTGTGATAAAGAAGTAGTTTTTCTCTACTGAAGTTTTAGCTGCTA
Source organism: Dromas ardeola (assembly GCA_013398915.1). Lineage (NCBI taxonomy): Eukaryota > Metazoa > Chordata > Aves > Charadriiformes > Dromadidae > Dromas > Dromas ardeola. Next base: position 104,102 of record VYZM01012607.1, read on the forward strand.
AACTCTTAATGGTTGAATTTGACTATGCTGAACAAAATCTATCAACGCAATCCACTTTTCTTTAAAACGTTTAAAGCAATATGGAAGGCTCTTTTTTAATATATAATAGCAATTTAAATAATTAATTAGAAGTCAGGTAACACTAAGAAAAAATGAATGAAAAAACGAGACCATTACATTTGTCACTGAAAAGAGAAAGGCCAAATTCAAATTCGATTTGTGTTGGTTAGACTCACTACAACAAAACAATAAAAAATGTAAATAAAGTTATACCTGATCTGAGTTAAATTTCAAATAGAATGTAACCAGAGGGTATATTAGGATTGAAAAGCAGAATGCTAATCTCTAAAATTAGAAAATTGATCAACTGGGATATGCATCAGAGAGATTCATCAAAGCCTTGCAACAGCCTATCTCCATTTACTGTTTAGATACAGCTAATCTACATCATTAAATTGACCATTCAGTAACCAAAAATCTGCCATGTAGGTCCCGACTTTTCATAGAGGCTTTTAAATATGTATTCGGTAACTACAAAGTACTGAATATATTTTCAGTCTTTTTATACTAAGATTTACAACTAATGACCTTAAGCAATGTCATGCATGTAAAACAAAATTATGAGACCACCCTGGTTTGAGCAGAATTAAGGTATAGAATCATACTTCATTCTCATTCAAATGTAGTAGGATAGAACAAAAAAAAATCCATAGTAATATAGCTAAACCTATTTCATAGTTTTACTTTGTAAAACATGCCTCTTCACTTGTATTTTGCTATTACAGGCTCAATATAAGTCGACAATTATCTAAGCTTAATGCCAAGAACGATAATGCATTGAGCACATGCAAAATCCTTGTGCAACATCAACTGCAGCCCGCAGGGATAAAACATTTATCAGTTGCTCCTTAGGGCACTAGTGGCTTGAAAATTTGGCTGCCCATGCCGACATTTAGTGAAATCGTAGTTTTAGCTCCATTCAGAGCCCAGTACGAGGATGACTCCGCTGGCAATCTGCCTCCCCATCCCCACACGCACGGCGGGCCACTTTCTGTCCCACCACTTCCCATGAAAGAAGGCCTTTTACTAAACTGCAGTCGCTGGCACAGTGCCCCTTTCATGGACCAAACTAACCGTCATCTTGGATGTAACAAATTAGTACATTCTCAGAATAATAATAAGTATGGACATGAAAACACTATTGTTTTTACTTGGAAATGAAGTAACTACATTTTAGCTGGGTGACTTTTTCAGTTCAGCACCACAGGCAAAAATAAATCTTATAAAAAGAATGGACAATTACAGGAGAGATGAGACACAGGCTTTTGCTGTGGGTTCAGAAGTGAAAGAGCTGCTTCTCACACGGCCTGAAGAACATACTGTAAAATAGAATTTTGAATATCAAATGGTCGGTTCCTTTGAACAAGAACTGCTGTAGGGTTTTGCTTCTTGATCTGCAGCTAGAGATAGATAGAGATTTTTTTTTTTTGTAAAGTACAGAAATGCTTAAGTAAGCTCTCTTATGAAATATTTTACAAAACACATTGAAAACATTAAATACAGAGTAATGCAAGAGCTAGACTCAAGCTAAGCATGGAAGCATGATTGTGTATTTTCCAACTGTAAAACACAAACTTAGTTAATGTGAAATATATCTTTAACTAACAATAAATATTTCTAAAGCATTGTATACTTGCCATTTTACCCGGACACTGTGATTATAATAAAAATACATTTTTTCCTCAAGCTGTGCACATTTCATTGCACATCAGATCTTTTAAAAACAGTATCACAGAACACATTTTATAATGCCATTTTAAACTGCTGAGAAAAGTAAATTGTCTAGCACAGACATCCTAGGCCAAGTTCTCCGAAAAGTACAGATAATTAAAACTTTCCTGTATCATAGTCCAATACAGTATGAGCTTTCTTGCCAAACTATGATATGGAACATTAACAGGGATTTGAATAACAAGTGCAGCCTTCACTGTGTAACTCCTTAGCAGCAGATAAGACTAAATTAGTGTGAAGTGCTGACAAGTATGAAAGATTAAAACAAATATTTCTTGTAAATACGCTAAATATACTTCCATTTTATGCCACGTTCACTCTGTGAAGCAAGAAATCCAATATATATCACATATATTTAAAAAATACTGAGTTTGAGACAGTCTAAATAATTCAAGGTATTTTATGTAAAAATGTAATAATTTTACTAAACTTTCTGGTTCAAATGAGTCCAAGAATATCTCATTATAAATGGAGACAGTCCTGAAAAAGCAATCAAGCATGACTAAAAAGATCACTCTTTTACACAAAAAAATAGCCTTCTTATTTTACCCTTTGTTGGAAAGACATTTGGCCAGCCACAGGGGAAATACATAATCTACTTTTATATTCAAATAATATATTTCAAAATTCTATGCATACAAGGACCTTAAAACAATTCTGGGTGGAATATATAAGACACGGGTTTATGTGATCCTAATAACTGAATTGCTGACATGGGCTGACAATTACTTGGGGGGGTTTGTTTGTTTGTTTCTGTTACTCTAACGCCTGTGTACAAGTATTTTGTCTATTAGTTATTTCTAATGTGACTTTGAAGGAAAATATCAATGGAAAGACATTGCAATAAAATACGTAGGGAGATCCTGGCTAGAAAAATAGAAGTACTACGTGTGAGGAGTACGCATGTTTACAGGGGGATGCCGATTATTACAGCTACCTTAATTCTGAAGCTTAATTATGATCAAAAGGAGTATTCCACCACAAATGTCGCATGCGAAAAGTACATCATCTTATTTAAAATATACAAACCTCACTATTAGCATGTCCTTTTATTTTTTTAATGTTCATATAAGATATTGAAATAAAGAGTACTGATGGTGATTTGCTTTCAGAATCTGAAGGACTAATGCATCAAGTATCTTAATTTTTAAGGATACTAATATGTCAGTGGTTCTGGAGGAAAATTGCTTTTCAAGGCAATACTGCCAGGGTAAGAGTCAGGGAGGAGAGATGCAATTGATGTTTTTCACTTTACTTTAAACAAGACGACAGTTATTCAGTTTCTCAATACCCAGGATTATGAAGATCAGAGTGCTATACACCCCAGAAGAGGAAAAGCTTAGAGCAATTAGAGTTCCCTTCTAAGTAGCGCAGCACTCACTGTTGGTTTGCAGCAAATAAGCAGTCTACGCGCATCTTTCTTGCTTCCTAACTGCGTGAGGTTCCTGCTCCTAAAACTCACAAATATAAAAAAGGAGCAGGGAATTCAATTAATATAACATTACTGTTTTCAGCCCTGAATTTTATCACTCATGAAGCGCTGAAGTTTTCTTATGTTAGCTGGATAATGTTCCCCACTTATGCCTTTGCCGAGAAGTAGTGGAGTTCCAATATGAGGGCAAAGGAGCGGGGAGGGAAATGTCAGTGACTCGCACATTCACAGCTTCCTCCGGGCCCCTTCAGCTTGTACAGCAGAGCAGGAGGAATATTTGCGCTAACTACACATTTCAGTACAAAGAACCCTATTCAGAGAAAAAATAATCTCATACCATTTATGGTGACTGTGCACTTTACAAAATACAATTATAAATGGTTTATTCATTCACAGGGAAGAGCCTCTGTGAGCCCTGTGCAAGCGACCTGCCCCTCGTTGGGTCTGATAAGCCTCATCCAAAGCCCAACGAGGGGAAGGAAGGAACTTGCATCAACTTCAGCTCTTGGGCTCATCTCCTTCACAAATGTTTCGCAGTTAAAAACAAAGAACTGTGCGACCAACATGCAACACATGCTGTAGAGCTGGACGTAAAAACCGTTACTGAGGCTTAAACACCGCAGATAAAGTCGTACATGGCAGCACTGTCTGGATTTACAGGTCATTGAAAATGATTCTTAGACATTTTGCAATTAAGTAGTACTTTTAAAATAGCAGCTACTCGTTTAGGTAGACAACAACTTTGTATGGATCATACTTATACGTACAAACTGCCATATTTTTTGTTTGTTCTTTCTCTAGTCATGTATCCAACAAGCACTACAAATTTCTCACAAACACTCCTAAAAAAGCAAACTGATATAGCTCTATGTCCACAGCAGTTAATAGCACTGGCAGCTAATTAATTATGTACTTATGTGTGCAACCAGCTACTCATGCAAATTATACAAGCAGTTGAGCACACACTTGGTGCACACAAATGCTTAATTGCCCAATGTGCTAAAAGTCTTATCCAAAGTAAAAAAAGTCACGTCTAAGAATTAATGTGAGCTTGTATATCCTCGGGACCTAGAGATAGGATTATGCCTCTCACGTGTGAATGACATGTCTACAAGCCTTATGCATGACAACTTAAACTTTTATATTATTCCACATAAACAATATCAAAGAAACAAGTTTTTATACAAACATAGCAAAACTGATTTTTATTATAATCCAAGGAAAACTATTCCCACATTTTATGTCTTAAGTACCATTTGAAGACTTAAGATGCAGATGCATAAAAGGCAAAAAGATGTGAGGGAAAAGAAAATTAAAATACATTTCTTCCATTCTGTAACACTGTGGCTCTTTCTCCTTGCTGCTATTTCACTCGTACGTTAGAAGTGCAATAAAAAGGTGCTGTATAAAACCCCGCATAATTTTTCTCTGATTATGCCATCAACTTTTCAAAGGGTTGATGGGAAAAGCCGCTCCTTGTGCCCCCTCCTGGCTGCAGCCCCACGGCAGCCTCCAACCAGGGGCAAGGGCGGCACAAACCATCACCTGCCCTCTCTTTGTTGAGCATCACTATTTTAAATGCCCTCACAATAAAATGAAACCAAATTATTTTCAGGCCAAATATTAGGATCTTCAAGGTTTCAAAAGGAATGCATTAAAATAAAGATAACTAGAACTTTTCATTGAAAAATCTACAAAAGTTTGAAAAATTTAAAAGGATACTGTTTTCTCTTGAATCCTATTACTAGTTAGATTCAATGCCAGATACATTGTTAAGCCTGTCCTAACTCTCCCTCATACCTACAAAAGAAAAGAAAAAAGCTTCCTTTATTATCAATAAAACCAGGGTTTGGAAGCACGATCTAAGGTGGACATCTAAGCGTCCCTAGATAGAAGTGTAATTCTAATATCATATGTAATTTGGGGGTAATGGCTTAAGGCCAATTAGAATTACAGTGTACTTTTTTGTAATGATTGTAGGCTTGATGTTTGAGATGTGATAGTTGCATGTGAATATGTCAACTTCACATGCATGGCTTGTGTTCCGATCTTTATCCTTTAAATAGATGAGGTAAATCTGAATCAAAGACAGAATATTTTATGACCACTTTGAGCAAGAATATCTTCTCTCTTATCATATACATAACAAGAACTTGAAAGTTCAGCAGAAAGTCAGAAACAAGGTACGTATTCCCTTACTACCGGGAAGTGAATACCCAGTATCCAGAATCTGAGAGAGAAGAAAGCTGCAGGATTCAGGAAAAGAAAAGAAGAGCCTGTAAAATAAAATCACAAGAGGCTGTGAAAAGGAAGGAGAGTTGTGTACATCTTGATATGGAATTTAGGAATTAATATCTTATCTTTTCCCCAAGATCCACAAAAGAAGACCTAGTTCCACCTGTGTTATCCAAAGGACCCGAGTTCAACTTAGTGTGTTTGATCCAAATTATTTAATTTGCAACTCTAACTATAATTTTATTCTGAGATTTTCCCTAGTACTAAAGTCTAAATCTAAAGGTAGAGTGATCTCGTTTGGTTTTAGCAATAAGGAATGTGTGCATAGCTTCACATTTGACATCAGATGTAATTGCTACCATGTCTGAGCACCTTGTCTGCTTGGGTAGTATTAGAAAATGTTTAATTTTGAACCTTCCTGATGACCAAAGTTTGTCTTCCCCTCACCCCAAGAAGTACCAGGGAAACAGGTACCAGCCCTCCACTAAGAGTAGGAGGAAAATCCCCAACCTTTCCATACCAAAAGAGAGTCTGCCTCAGTTCTACCTACCCAGAACCACAAAGTGTCCAAAACTGCAGCCTTATAGACAAAGTATCAATAAACACTCCTTATAAAAAAACACCTAAAGCTGCTTGACTAATGCATCCATTGCAAAACTATAATTTCTGTAATGTTATATGTGGCACATTGAAGGATGGCCACTATCTCACAGGTCTTCATCACTCACGAGTAACAGGAACCAGACATAAAACTCAACTAATCAAGATCCACTTTTTTCTACAGCATGACAAGAAATAAGGCTGAAGAGGACACAGTTACTTTGCTTCCGGATAAAGCATTTTAAGTTTTATGAATAATGATTTTTTTTATGTTTTATGATAAAACAATTCTTTTGCCAACTTGAACTGAAAAACTTCTCCTTTGCCCAGTGACCTCACATCTCAACATTTTTTCATGTTTACATGTTAATTTAGACAAGGAACAGAAATGAACATACCCTTTTGACAGAAACAGTCACACCTGCTAAGTCCTGTGGACTCTGAACTCATAGATTTGTCCCCACTTAACATTCCGTATTACGAGTTAAGGATCCTCTCCTACTTCAGCATCCCAGGTGCTAGAGTTGATCCTACTGACCATCAGTCTGGTGTATCTGATGCCTGAGCAAGCAAAAACCACGGCAGCAGAGGGATACCAGCTTCCCAGTAAAGACCATTTCTCCAAAAAGCCACCTGAGAGTGTGGCTCCCTGGATTTACCTTCACACCACAGCTGTGCATGGCAGGGAGATCCAGCAAACCCAGTATGTGGCACCGTGCACATCCATTGCATGGTGGGTGATACCCTTGTCAGACAGTCGAACACCCAGACGTCACCTGTCACATCATTCACATGTGAAATCCCATGTACTGAGGGAAAGGTTGAGATATTTGCTGCAAAGCTTAGCTCTGAGAACTTTATTTCCATTCTAGATTAAAATATGCATCAGATAACTGCAGATAGATATTAGAGATAACCTCCAGAAAAAGTATTAAATAATAATGAAATTAAGTGATAAGGTTAAAGAAAATGAAATGTATGAAGTATGGAAACGTACACTTCACATACAAACTTAGCATCACTTTCCACTGATACAAACCCATGTGGTTTTTATTACAGCAGCTTTTTCTGGGCAATTCTTGACTAATCTGAAATCAATGGGATTTTTTCCTTATTATTACTATTTTTCTTTCAACAACAGTAATGTTGGACAGAACTGAAATGCAGATGACTCCCATACACCTCTAACCTTGCCCACTGCGTCTTTACAGGCAGGTCCTTGCCTCCATGCCCAGTTCCAGCAGACTCAGGGACTTTGATTTACAAGTAACTTTGCCCACTCCCCAGGAGATTCTTCTTTCTGTCGCCTTTAAGGCGTCGCTGAATGCTGCCTGCTACTCCCTGCCACCTCACAGCCTCCGTGCGAGCTGCAGGATTCCAGTTCTACAATGGTCATCTTTGCTGTCCCCTCCTGCAAACCTTGGTATCTCCTGCTCCTTGAGCAGGTCCTGTAGCCCACAAGGGAAAGTGCTGCCCACCATCCCCCTTCCCCATCCTCTGAAGGAATACCACAAAATTCCCAAGAAACAAAAGTTTCACCACACATTGTCACCTTCATACTTCATTCAACAGAAGAAAAGTGGTCTACTACAGAAAAAACCACAACTACTAAATGTTTTAATTTCATATTTTTTGGACTTTCTACCTTAAGAAAATTTTCTTTTTTTTTTTTTTTAAACAGTATAGTTACATTTAATTTTGAAAAAGCATTAAATATCCCAGCTGATATAAGACCTTTGTTGTAACCACTAAGTGAAAAAGAACTTATTTGCTCTGCTCTATTCCAAACCATAACACCTATTGACTGAGGTATGGGAAAAGAAGGCAATTGTAAAAAACACACAAAAAATACACAAGTACTCTTTTGTCCATCAATCTATTAGCTGAGGATGGAATTCTAAGCTGAAATCACACATTTCCCCATTGGAAAGCCGTTCCTCCCATAGCATTTCACTGAAAGTTTGGCATTGAAAAAAAAGTTAAAACCAATAGAGCTTATGGGGGCAGGTGATGACTTGTGTTCAAGGAGTCTTAAAAAATGAAAGAGTTTCAGAAAGGGCAAATAGCAGCACTTTCTCTTCATTGAACTGCTACGAGGACAGCATTCATTCCCGACAGAAGGCTGAGGAAACTGAGGCTGGATTCACTGAGTCACCAAACTGTGCCCACCACGGGCCTTTGTGGAAGGAGCTGGTTTGGTGACCCCATCTCTGGCAGTGGCTGAGAGCAGTTTCGTTCCTCCCTCCCTGGTACCCCACATTCAGAGCAGCCTCATGCTGACTTTTTAGCCATGGTCCCAACACAAAATCCAACACGTGCAACTCAAACATCACTGTTTATTTCAGTGGGTACTTGAGCAAATCTCACATTTGTAGCAGCAAAGCATCAGAGGGAAGACCACAGTCTTTTCCTCTGATTAATTTTCTATCTGCAATAATGCAAAGAGGTTGAATATAATGCCACTGCCACCAACTTTATGTTGTCTGTTAACTCCCCTCTCAAGTTTCAGAAAATCGCTCTCTGACCCCAAGCATTGCCTGGGGTTACAGAAGGTCTAAGCGTCTGCATATCATCTTGCATGTCCCTCCAAGTAAAATGAATCTGCAATTGGATTTGCCTTTTTTATTTTTATAGTAGGTTGTTTGACATTTTTGGCATTCTGCCTAATTTATAAATATAAAGCCAAAATGCCCACAAAAATTGTGTCTGCTCATACACACTGAGACAATGTTTGCTGTGTTTCCATTCCAGAGCAGAAAAGAATTGATTTTCAAAAACCTTATTTGTGCTGATGAGCGGTCAGTGAGACCTCAGGCCAATGTAGACATATTTGCAAAACACATTAAAAGAAGAAATGGTTTTGGTTATCACTGCTCTGAAGTTTTCCAGTGTTAATATGTTATCAGCTTTTGGTTAAGGACAATGCTGAAAAAATGACACGTATAGTCTAATTTTTAAATTTTTTTTTAGGGTGAACAGTCACACACACACACAGGGTGGCTTAACCATCTGCTCCTCCACTAGGTGGATTTGGACCCACATTTCCAATAAAAACCTAAGAAAATGTTAGTAGCACTCTTCTGGATTTGTAACTGTAGGTAATATTGCAGTGAATTGACCTGGAGCATGAATATTTTTCTTTAAAAAAACCCCAAACTCACTCACTTTGTGCTGCCTGTGCTGACTCATCCAGTTGACTTGGCATATTCTCCATGTCAGCTGCATACCTTTTTAAAAATAAACAAAACAAAAATTAATGGACCGTCTTCTAGTCAGTGACTGGTGATATACACTGCTTCCTAGCAATAACAACTTGTACTTGTTTCATGTCTTTCATAGAAGGATCTCAAAGCAACAGATTACAATTACCCCTCATCCTTCCTAAGAAGCAGAGAAATCGGAGCAGCAGATGCTCAGCAACCTTGAGAAAAAACTGTCTTTGCAGGTTACTTACAGAAAGCAGGGATAAAAACATAAAGTCTAACCCTCTCTTTCCTTTTCTAACACTATAGCTACAGAGCCTTCTGATGAAGGAAGAAGGAATGTTCGCGTTTCTCATGAATTTAGGATTTCTTCAGATATTAGTGTTAGTTGGGAAAATCTTATTTCTTAACCCTTACATTATGGATAATTAATTCTTCTTTTCCTCCTCCCTAATTTTCCATCAGCACCACCCATTTAGTAACAGATAATTCTGTGCCTTTCTTCTTTTGACTACCATTGCAATGCTGAAGAGAATGAGTGAGGGGAGGAGTAAAGTAGAAAGAGTGGGGAATGAAAAGGGAGGGTTTGTATGGGGGGAGAAAGAAATGAAGAACAAGCAGAGGTCAAAGCAAAGAAGAAAGAAACCAGGAGAAAAATAAAAGAATAAGGAAGCAAGAGAAGCAGAGGAGGGTTACATACTTCTGGGAGACTTCAAAATGTTCTGGAGAGGCGACTCGTACATCCCTTAATCTTTCTGTTTATACAACCCACCACCCATCCTTCCCAGCACCCATCTCCAGGAGGCTGAAGGAGCTTTAGGATGGGAATATTTTGCCCTATGTCTAGACAGGACAGAAACCCCACTGTACAGGATCTAGCATGGCTGGGGCTCCAGTCCAAATTTCAGACCTCTGGATACAGTACAAACAAATATAAAATTTGTTTGGATACAAACAAATATTTGTCTATGTTCCCATATTATTACAAACATCTGATGAAAGTATGAGCAGAGCAGCACAGGGCAGCTCTGTTGCAGGAGGCGGCTGAGCTCTCTGGGTGAAGGAGGACCAGCAACGTTTGTAAGAGAGCAGCTCTGCTCTGTTCAACTCCTCTTGAAGCCCCAGGTAGGGCCTGGGCCACTCTTCTCTCCTAGAAGTTACTAGGGGCACTCTACAAAGATTACAATTTTATTTTTTTTTAGAGGCCCAGGTCTCCTCACGCCCAAGGGGGGGAAAAAAAAAAAAAAATCATCTTGCTGACGCAAACTACTAAGAAATTAGAGGAAAAAAGGGATGGATTTGTGCTCAGACAAGAAATGAGGGTGAAAACATTTCTGTTCTTGGGTTTGTCACTCCCCGAGTGAAGCATTAAGGGAAAATATTTCAAGAGCGTCACGCAATCTTCAGCCTTATTTATGCAAATTGTCAAAAATCCCATCCAGTCAACAGCTCTACATCAGTTTATTCTAATTAAAAATCTAATCTTTAGTGCCCGATTTGATGGCTGTTGGCCATCTCGCGAAGTTGAACACCTCTGAAAATCAGGCAATGAGTATCTCATAGCAGACTTGCAAGATCAACGGACATTAAAAAAAACCCGCTTTGTTATTCAACTATGATAAAGTGGAGATAACCCTACACGGTGTGAATCAAGGATTGTATGTTCGTGGAATAACAAGATGTAGTACTGATGCCTTCATTCCTGACAGCTTGGGCTATGTGTGTGTCTGCCCTGATCCAGTACAGCCCTTCTTCTGCTAGCTTTATCCTTTAGAGATTTGGCTAAAAAAATCCCTGTGGACAGAGAATATTTCTATAATACTGCATTGATCATTTTCTGCTGGTCTTAAAGTGGCATATACAAGTAGGGGGTTTGGACCTCTTCTTCTAAGAGGATCAAAGATGTGTGTTACTGACATACAGTTTTGGTTTGTATGTGTTCTGCACCCCTCTCATTGACCCATTTGTAAAGGATTGCCATATATGCTGAAGGCTATTCAGGATGGAACTTGGTGTGCCCAAAATCAAAGCTCCAAGCCCCTGAAGAACAGTGCAGGCTCCCAGGGGAAGATGTTCACACTTTCCATGGATCAGAATGGAAGCATGTGGAACTCATACCAATCAGTAACTGCTATACGCATATAATTCTGTTTTAAAATGAGAATCTAAAAACCCGCACATTTAGATGGACCACTGCTTCTGTGCAAAGTTCATAACATAATGTATTGAGGTAACGTACAGATCCCGCACATCTATGGCCATATAGATTAAAATGTTTATGTAAACTAAACTAAAGCAGTAAAGGTGACCCTCCCGTCCCTCTCTTCACTTTTCCAGAATTCTCTATCCAGCTTCACAGTTCCAGCCTCAGGTTTTGACTTAACAACAAGCTCCTTTATAGCTGTCAACTTTTGTGTTGTTCAGTGTAGGGTATTCCCTGCCAGCAAAAACCAGTCTATCCTTGAACTACTAAGGAAATTTAGGTCATGTAGTATGATCCCAGGCCATTTTTCTTGTGAGCCCTCAACAGTCCAACCTTTTGTTTCAAGATCTTTGATCAAATAGCTGTTTTCTCTGCTCACTCGTTCCAGCCGCCGGGAAGCAGCAGCAAGACAACAATCTCCTCCCCCTCTGTGGCCAGGAGGTATAAAACCAGGTTGAAAGTCCTGGTGGGTCTGCCTGGCTTCAGCATGTGAGATAGCGTTAGCTGGACAACTCTCTCTCCACAAAACTCAACAAACACACAATAAAGTCTTCGCATATCTGAGCTTCTAACGTCTCATTCAAAGTATACTGTAAACCAAATTACAAAACCACAATGAAACTAAAGGAATGTCTAACTATTTTTTTTTTTTTTTTTCCAAAATTCTTCTCAGTCCGAACCTATGCTTGAAGAATCACAGGACTTACTTTTAAAAGCAAGTCAACAAATAGCTTTCTTTTAGTGTTTCAGATACAAAGTTATCTGTAAAAAAATAAATAAAATCACAGCACTTAAAAAATAAAAGTCATACTTGTAGGGTTTTTTTTTTTCTTGGAAAAGGGGAATTAAACTATTAAAGGACACCTTGTTAAGTAATTATATAGCAACATCACTGTGCAATTAAATAGCCATCAGTCCCTGCAGCTGAGAAATTTCAGGTAATTATTCAAAGATAATTTAATAGGAGAATTACTGTATTCAAGAAAGCATTAGCTAGTAATCTACCTCAATTAAAGCAGCCAATTAATTTCAGCACCTTGATAATAGTTGCCTTTTGCAAAACTATCCTCCCCTACACACACACACAAATCCTATATTTCAAAATAATACTATAAAAAGTGAATTCGGTGAGTTTTAGCTTCCATAAACAACAATTCACTCCCAGAGAATTTAGGATGCTTTTATTGTACGTTATGTTATCAGTTTGTATTACTCTTCCTGTTTTAGTGTTCACTTTTACCGTGGCTAGATGTGTACTCGTATGTTTTTGAGATGAGTTAGAAAAATGAGGGGTATGGATGAAATCTGTATAAAAGGAATAAATATTTGCCTGCTCATACCAAAACAGAACACAAAAAGCTGCATAATAACTGAAAAAGTGTCTCTTTGTGACGATACGTCTTCAGGGAATGATGGGACTCCCAATGTATGGCTTGGTTGTGCTACTGTAGGTACGCTGGAGACAGAAGTCATTAATCACACCCAGTGGCAAACGCCGTTCATTGTAACCAATTTTGTGCAGAAACAAAAAACTGCAAATGCCACACAGCAGTTAGTTACACAGCAAAATATTTTCTCAAGGTCAGTACACGCTGGAAGTTCTTTGCTACAATGGTGAACATCAACAACTTTTACATCTTGCAACTTCCTACTTGGGAGTTTGGGCTCCTTGAACTGAGCTGTCAACAAAAATATCGGGCACAAGGAGGGTAATTTTCAGAAAGATACAAAATGCAATTTGGCATCCAGCACTTTCACGGATTCAGTGGCTGCTGAGATCCTAGATTCCTCACACTTCTTTAAAAAACAAAATACGTAACAATCAAAAAATAGTTCCTTTTAAAAAAATATCCTGTCATGCAGATGTTCACTGATTTAATTACCATTTTCTGCCTCAACCAGAGCTGTACTATGTTTTCTTTCATTTCCTATTTAATTTGTCTTTAAATAGAAAATAAATGATGGTGGTAAATAAAAGAACATCCGTGTGATTCGGATTTTCATATATTCCTCATATATACTGGGGGTTCTCTTCCCTCCCCCTTAAACCCCGGCAGTGTGTTGATGGTAGACTGAATAAGCATCCTTTTATCTAAGCCTTGAAAATATGCCTAAACAAACACAAAACCCACTCTCGGCACACTGAATCCTGATTCACTGAAGAAAAATACAGCACTGTATAGATGTTCAGTGAATTCATCCTCTCTCTTCCACAGGATGGAACAAAACATAGATGTAAAAACCTCCAACCTCCGGATCTGGAATAATCCTAATATCTCTGAGCTATTGATTGCTAGCAGAATCTGTGATAAACAGATACAGTAGCGCTTTTGCTGAAATCAGTCTGCATTGTCATTTGAGCTCTTACTTGTTAAATAGCTGAAAGTCACACCAAATCTTTTAGACTGGGGCCCCTGCCCCGAGTCTTTGTTTTGTTTCAGTTTTTATGTCAACAGGTTTCTGCTGTTTCCCTTACTGACTCGCCGGCAGTGAATAAGTCTCCATTTAATTCAAGAGTACTCAGCGTTACCTGAGCCAGAATTTGGAGAGTTATTCAAGATTTCCTTGCCCACTGCGCAAGTATTTTTAGTTCATCATAAACCCCAATATTTTTCTATGAAATAAGCATTACAAAAAAAATTAACTGAGCTACATCAAACGGTACCAAAATTTCTTCAAACTTGTGTCAGATTCGAATGTGTCTAATAAATCCCTAAACTTAATAATCAGATTTCAGCTTTTTCTTATCTCTGAGTATCCCTTTTTTTTAAGGCAATAGAGAAAAAAAAAAAGCCACAAACAGACCCATTATATATCTCTATCTCAAAATCTGTGTATCACTCTCCACACCGATATTCAACAAGGTACTTCAGCACATATCTGCCTTAAATCACATTGATTAAAATGGGATTAATCATCTGTCTAAAGCTAGACTCATCCTTAAGTATCTTGCCTTATAAGAAAACAAAGATAGGTATTTCACTGACCAGTGGTTTTCTCACCTCCTCATCTAGCCCAGAGAGAAGAGATGTATGAGATGGCATTGGCGCAGGCTCTTAAGCCTTTGCAGGTGGTTGTGATCCCTGTGATGGAAAAAAATCTCATTTTTCTTCACTGTTGTGAAGAGGGATGAGAAAGAATATAGCACCGCAGAGATTAGGCAAGAGCCCTAAAAGGCTCCCGGTGCAGTCTGTGGTAGTGATGAGCTGAACAGAGGGGATCTGGGGACTCCTGCTCCCCTTTTCCTCTTTCTGATACAACGTACAATGATACTTCATACCAAGCTGAACAAATAAACACAAAACTTACTATATATTGGTAGGATTAGAATCAGAATTTATCAGGAAGCTGCACTGTAAATTATACAACCAAAATAGGTAACAGACAATATTTACTATTGAGAGTTACAATTCTCTTGGCATCCAGAGTCAAATTATACGTGTATTAATCCCCCAATCACAAATTTACTCCCTGAACAATATAATCCAAGTGATTACAGAAAGTAGAGATTCATCCAAAATAACCACAAGATACCTAAAGGATTTAATTTGCTCCATCACAGTGCCACTTGCTGTTCTAATTACCATTTCATCTGCAGTTACCTGTAATTTTCTTTTAGTGCCAAAAAAAAAAATATGTACATTTTGTTTTCTTAACACTTAGTAGGAGTCTGCTATTAATCAGTCATTTTTCAACATTTAGAAAATTGTTCTAGGGATTTAGTACACATTTTATTAATGGACCGTCCATAGCAGCATTATCTGCATAAAACGGTCAGTAATTGATTAATAAAATATTAAATAATTTTACTGTTAATAGGGGCCCCCTGAGAAGCTTCATCATCATCAGTCAACAGGCCAAATTCACAGACTCAATTAAGCACTCTGATAAAGTGGGATCACTGAGATTCTTCTTTAGGACTGTACATTATTTTACTACCTGTTTTGCATATGGAAAGAGAGAAAGCTCAGCTGAACCATACACACACTAAGGTTTTTGACTGTTTGTATTAAGTAAATTTGTTTTTGCAAGAATTCAACACCTGGCATCTGTTTTCTGCAACTGAAAGGCAAGCAAAACGACACCTTCACCTTGGTATGACTGAAAGCAAAGGTGAGAATTTTAGTCAAATTAAGAAAACCAGTACTACCACACATCACTGTGGTTTTCAAGTAGAAAACAACTCTTCTCAGGGCTACAAGCTCAAAGGTTGAGAGGCATCCTCTACAATGTTCCACCTTTGCCTAAAAACCCCAGCAGGAAACTCTTCTTTCTTCGAGCTGGCAGTTGGAGAGGCTGGAAAAGACACGAGGGTCTGATCCCCGTTCTCTGTTGGGAGCGGGATAAAAGGTCCAGCTAACTTTGTATTCTCTCTGAGGGTAACCAGAAGGCTTAGGTGTCCGGTATCAAAACAGGACAGACCTGCAGTGTTGTTTCCCCCAAAACCTTTCCGCAATTCTCCCACTTGAGATCTCCCCACACTCTAATAGGACGGCCCCACACCAAGATTTAGGAATATGAAAAAAACCCCCAACAACGCAGAATGCATAAAGCAAAAAGAGACTGTTCAGTGAGTACAATATAAGAGGCAGTGTACAAGCACAGCAAACTGAAAATTACTTGCAGAAATTATTCACAGAATTGTTTCAAATAGATTTAAGAAACTCATACGCTGCTTGCATATAGAGGTGCACACAAAAAAGTGATATTTAACAAATAAATGAGCTATCATAAATACTATCATCTTTACTGAAAAAGTTTAAATTAGCTCCCAAACATTTTCCAAACTATGATTTGAAGAGCTAAGTATGTTTATGATTAGAAAACAGCCTTCTCTAATATCTAAATGAGAAAAACATAACCAAAAGAATAATAGTCCATACAGACAAGTACTGCCTGAAAATAGAAGTCTTCATGGCAGCAGTCACCTATATGTGATCATGCAACCTTTTGGCCTGAGTGCCTTGTATCCCTTCCTTAAAAGAAAAAAAACAAAAAACAAAAAACCCAAAACCCTAAACTTTTTTTACAGAAAATAAGATTGCTACAAGACATTTAAAGGCGAGGAGAGAAGGACTATTTTAGGTAAAACGTGGTGAGCTACAGAGACTTTAACAATCGCAAACAGGGAACAGAAGTTGAGTTTAAATTTCTCGCTGAGGCAGGGTGACGCAGGCAGCCCAGCATCACCGAGCCTGTGACTGGGAGACGGTTCCCTACTAAGTCTGTAGAGGGGAGTGCCAACAGATGCACTACCAAACCCTAAATTCTACAGAGGGAAAATTTACATTTTTGAAAATCTTACCTGAATCCTGATTCACCTCAAAACGCTGGGGGGATTTTATTGCAATAGCAGTTGGGAATCTAAGCACTACTGAACACAAACCACACACATCTCTGCCTCCCATTATAGGAAACAAATTTTTGTATATTTGATGTTATTTTTGTATATTCATATTATTGTTGTTGTTGTCATTGTGAGAAGTTGGTCATACAACAAGAAAATCAAATCCACTACATTCAGTAACCACAGAATTATAAAATGAGTAAAATTCAACTTAAAACAATAACTCTAGGAAAAAGAATTTTCTTTTGTGATTTCTTGATAATCGTCTTAATCTGCTATCAAATAAATACTATTTTATGGTGAAACAGAAATGGGACATCATCCATTTTATAAGCTATTGTCTCTGTGGATCTTGGAACGCTGTTTTTAAGACACATCACACAGAAATGAACAACAGAAAATGCTTTGCCAAGTTATCAAAAACACTTACATTAAAAAAGCCCTATAAAATCTAATCCTGACATCAGTAGGTTACAACTTTGCATGTCCCCAGGGCACTAAAATAATACTCTTTAGAACAGCAGGTGGACTATTTTAGACTTCAGCTTTCTAGTTCTAACAAGGCTTTTTAAATTTTTTTTTTTGTAGGAATTAAGGATGCTAATCACAATCTCCAAATGTGCATTGCTGGGTTGTAAAAATATTAGACCACAAACTGACATGGCAGCAATGTATTATGCTGCTATGAAGGAGTCCTAAATAGGAGGAAAACTCGAGATTCCAGGCTTGCCATCACAAAGGTCAACATAATTGGCCACATACAGTAAAATCAAGCCCCATGTCTTCCCCTCACCAAGCCGACTGCCAAGGAAACCCTGTCTTCCCACTGGGATAAATGAAGTCTAAAGTAGGAGGAGCAGGACGTTTGGAAATTTTAGATGTAAAAATGTAAGGAACCCTAAAGATGCCATCAAAATTTATCCTTAAAGGTCTCTTGTGATGAGTTAATGCTATTTGTTCTTAATTTATTTTTTTTTAAGTATGAATTATTCCAAATGTTTGATGATATTTTTCAGTATCGATGCCTAAATTTTAATGCTTTAATAAGTAAAACGTTTAATGTTATTGCTATGCATTTCAGTAAATACTTTACTTATTTTCCTCTTTAAATACATATTCTCCATATTAATAATAATGAGATCAAACGTATTGAAATAATCCTTGTCCACGTATCAGACATGAGCTACATGTGCAGATTCCATGTAGCTTGCGGCGGGTGCTGCATATGCTGTGGCTAATTTCTTCCACACGGAAGAAAATCTTATCACACCTGGATCTCAGCTTAAAATTAACCCTGTTAAATTTAAGATCCCATCCTTACTCAGGGTCTTCACAGGAGAAATCAACTTTATTTTCATTAAGAGATTATTTGTGGCAACCAGGTGATACCGTCACCTGTAATTCCAAGAAAATGGACCTCATGATCCAATGAATTCCTTACAATTCTGTACTGCTCAAGTTCTTAATTATCCTTTCCAATGTAGCTAGCTATACAGATTAGTAAAAAAAAGGGTTTAAAACCCTCACCATTTCTAGATGTATTTAAAAAAAAAAAATCAAGCCAAAATACCTGAAAAGCAGAAGGAAAACCAGAGTATAAAATCAGACCTTTCCTATAAGACCAATTTTAGCAAAACCCAAATTTCCCTTAACGTACTTTCTAGTGTATTCTGGAGGGGTGGCGAAGAAAAGGCAGCATATGCTGACTGAGGATTGCATACGGGTAATATACACTAATTGGCAATGAGCAGATCGTGCTACTCCCACTTAAATTGTCTTCAAAGTCATCAGTGAATCTATTTCTGATGAAACTGTGTATATACGCATGAAAATCTTCTGAAAATTATTGGAGAGTGACGACATAGTTCTTAAACTTCTACAAGTTTTCTATTTTTCCCGTGTTACACATTAATTATAAGCACGGCGTAGCGAGAAGCAGGGCTGTGATACCAGCTTTCTAGACTACTTCAATGGAGGTAACAAAGTCAGGAAAGCACTAAAACTTTTACGGAAGAGACATTTGTTGAGGGACTCCTGTGTTGAAAAGGACTCTTTAAAAATAGGTTGGACAATTAGACTGTTTGCTAATGCAAAATGAACCAGGAAGTGATTGAAGGGTATATACATGGATATACATATATACATTCTCTCCCTGTACATTTGTGTATATCCATCCTAATACAAAAATACATCTTTTCCACAAAAATACAATGATCAGCCTTCTGAGAACTACGTGACCGTGTCAACTAACCCAGTCCAGTGTGGCATGACTACCTTGTACAACATCCCCAGCCAGCTATTTGTGCTACTGAACCAAACCAAGGCTTATACTGACAGTGCTTACGTTAAATGACAGCTCATTGACTGATACACAACTGCACTAATAAAGAGATTAATTTTAGTAATAAATTAATGTACTTGTGGGAGTTTCAGTTCTCACTCGTTTGGTGTCCTAAGCACTGTACACACACTGGAAGACTGATGGGATCAGTCGTACTCTGAGCGAGCAGGTCATCTCCAGTCCTCCAAGAACCCTTTCTGCAGAGTTCCCGGGAAGATCCCGGGGAGCACACTTTGCTGCAGCTGCGGGATGAGATGTGGTCAGGTACGAGCTATCTCCGGCCACAAAGGACCAGTCTCTGACCAGGCTGGACAGGGACCAAAGCACATGCAACTCTGTCCCTGCAAATGCCATGGCTCAGCTTGACCATGTACTAAATAATAATGGGACTATTTATGCTTTCCAGAGTATTGTGACCTCAACACATCAATTCCCTTCAGCATACACCTGGCTTTAACAAGGGAGAAGGCAGCCCAATTGAATTCAATGAGGCTATGTCCCCGTTTTAAGTTAGGCATACGCTTAACTTGCATAATCAGGGCTTTTTCACCAAATATAGTTCAAAAACAATGGTTTCTCTTTACTTTCGATTCCTCATTCCAAATCCTGTGACAGTGATTCCATCCTTCATGTCTGTGAATTTCAGTATGAGGCAAATATTTGCAGTGCTTTACTGAGGGCAGCCAATAAAATAACTTAGATTTTCCTCAGACAGATTTACAGAAACACAGTACCAAACTACCACTGCTCTTTACAATACGATACACACATATAGGACGTATTACGGTATACTTTATAAAAAATAGCCAAAATATAAACCAATAGCAAAGTCAATTGCTAGGCTGTACGGAAATTCTTTATTTCTCACTGGGCTTTGGATTTGTTTCACGACCAGTTAATTGAAGGTAACCATGTAGAATATAATGAGATTGTGTTCTCTTGCTGTTGGGGTTTAACCCCAGCCAGCAACAAAGCACCACGCAGCCGCTCACTCGCTCTCCCCTCCCCAGTGGGATGGGGGAGAAAATCAGATGGGTAAAAGAGAGAAAACTCGTGGGTTGAGATAAAAACAGTTTAATAATTTTAAAAAAGACAGAAATAATAATAATAATAACACCACCACCACTAATAATAAAAAACTGTAAGGAAAGGAGGAGGAGGAAAAGAAAATCAAAGAGAGGTAAAAATAAACCCCAAAAAAGACAAGTGATGCCAATGAAAACACTGGCTCACCACCAACTGACTGATGCCTGGCCAGCCCCCGAGCAGCCCCTCCACCAGCTTTCCCCCTAGTTTATTGCTGAGCACAACATCACACGGTGTGGTATATCCCTTTGGGCAGTTGGGGACAGCTGTCCCAACCGTGTCTCCTCCCAACTTTTTGTGCACCTTCAAGCTACTTGCTGCAGGGCTGTGTGAGGAGCAGAAAAGGCTTTGACTCTGTGTAAGCACTGCTCAGCAATAACAAAAACATCTCTGTATTATCAACACTGTTTTCAGCACAAATCCAAAACATAGCCCCATACCAGCTCTACAAAGAAAACTCACTCTATCCCAGCCCAAACCAGCGCGTTTCCCTAATGTAGTCTCCAAGTCAGAAATCATCGTTACAAGTTTTAAGTGAAAAGCATTTAGGAAAGGTTCATTAATCCTTGATAACTACATCTCTCATGATTTTTCTGTGGATTCTTCATGAGCCTACAGAGACCAGTTAGAACAGAGAAAAGAAACATGCAGTGACAAAACCCATAACAAGCATAAAACACCTTTGACATAACAAACTGGTACAAAGATTAAATGAAGACTAAGAAAGTTGACTACGAAACACAGCCTTACCATTGAAAACCACGTGCCATGACTTCTTTAGAATTGAGGCTGGATATCTGTAGCTTGTCCAAAAATAATGACTTTGAAGCAAAACAGCGAAGACTAGTCTTGGATTTTCTTTTGAGACATCTTACGTCACATAAGCAGAATTTGCTTAACTAAGGCCAAAATTCTTGCTGTCTGTTATTTGTCTCAATAGCAGTAAGAGATACAGCTATACTATGAACTGGGTATTTGAGAAACAAATTTCTTCTTAGAACTGCTATATCCCAGTCGATGAATCCTCTAACAAAGACAAAACTCATAGCTGCTTTGATTGCCTATAGGCTAACACAAAAAGAAAGTTTAATCCTACTCAACATATCACAGAGATAAGGCTTTGGCCTGTATCAGAGATATTTTTTAAAAAATAAACAAAATTTACAGATTGAGTTGTACTGCAAATATTTTGACCTTGACACTACATAGGCTATCAGATCCCCGGTTCATCAACGCAACCCCCTGAAGTCTCACATCCCATGACTTTGAAATTCAAGACAAACGTTGATACTCCGCTTAGAACTTAGTAAAGCAGCAGTTGTGAAAATAACCATCCTGAATGGGAAAATCCATGACTGATCTCTCCAGAAGATGAAGGGAGAAGGATCTCGTTATGCATCTGGATATGAAGTGCTGTCAATAGTAAGTACATCTACGAATACCAGAAGCAAAGCTCTAACCCAGCTCTGCTTTAGGCAGATACATGAGGAAACATCCTAAGGAGCTTATTTTCTCCCACAGTACATTCAAAGAGGGGCAGAGAAAGACCTCTGATAAATGAAGTCTCACATTAATTATGAAGAAGATTGGTCACTTGATGTAAGAACATGGGCAATTCCCCAACCCTGATGGTGTAGGGCAGCTGCCAGAGGGAAAACTCAGTGAGATGTAGACGCCATTTAAACAGGCAACGAGGGGCTTTTAGTGTGTTGCTCAAGGTTTGCTTTACACCCAGTGCTCCTGTCGGCATTAAAGCCCCGGCCCAGCCATCCAGAGCACCACTCCCTTCCCCACACCTTTGGAGTTGACTGCTTGCAAAAACCCGTGTCAAACACATGGCACCGAAAACCTACGGAAAGTAGGGAGGGAGAGAGGGAAACAAGGAAAGCAATGGAATAAAACCAAGATCCCCACACATCTTATACGCTGAATAAATAATGTCTTTTCTAAATTATGTGCAGACTTGTTTCCATTTTCATATTCTTTACTGGGGTTTTTTTTGGAAGCTACAGAAAATGAGCATAAGAGACAAAAAAGTACTTCGCCCTGCAGGAATACAAAAATTGTAAAAGCACAGGCAGCACTACAGAGGAGCAGTGCCATTCACTCACAAAGAATTTTGTGCATGTAGATGGCTGATTAATTGCTGGCCTGCCTAGACGAAGCTGCAACGAGCCAGATACTGTCAGCATGCCATCTGTTACCATGGAAATGCACAATGTTCCTGTTTCTGACAAACCCTTGAATACTGGATAGATTGTGCCATATGTAAATAAGGCAAATTAGTTTTCCTATATCTTCCAGACAAGGTTAGACTAAAAGAAAATATATCTGTTTAAACATACTGTAACCTCCAAGATGTGAACTGGGTAAACCTTCCTTCTTTTTTCATAAAAATCGCATTCAATTTGTTGTTAGAACTGAAACAGTGTGGACTAGCATTAAGAAGCATAAAATTAATTCCCAACCAGCAATGTTTACAAAAGCAGTACCTAAAAATATGCATATTCTGTACGCATACTACATTCACCATGACTGTTATATTTTTTTTTTTTCAATTTTTTTTTCTTCCTCCCCAGTTGTGACAATGTCATTGAAATAATATATAGAAACAAATGGGAAACTTTCTTATTTGTACAGGGAGATGTGGAGTAGCTTGCATCACTTAATGAGAAAGGCGGGGTTTTTTAAGAGATGCTATAGATTTTAAACATGGAAATATTTCATTTACTCACTCAAATAGTGTTACATTGATAGCTGAGGCACATTAGCTCAGCCCCACTGAAGTCAGAGGAGCTGCAGTAGTTTGCATGTGCTAAGGATGTAGTGTTCAGAGTTTTACAAGCCAGAGCTTAACCAGTTACTACAAAAATTGTATTATCATGTCCTGAAAAATAAGAGATTTAGAACTTAAGATTTTGATTAATTTCTTGATTTTACAACTGTAACATTAAATTAAAAGCAAGGAGTTTAAAACCAGCAAGATGCATGTTCACCACGCTCACTGAGAACTCACGCGTCGTATTTTGGGTGGCTATGAGCATTAGAACATATTGCGTCACTGGGACAGATTCTCTGTGAACGTGAGCAGTTTGCGAGGCACACCTCACGCAATATGGCTTTGTACCGACACACATCTATTTCCAGAAACATCAGGTTAGCGTAACTAGAATCCCCTGAAGTATGAAGCGGATGGAATTAATTAATACCATACATTCTCCCTCTTGCCAGTGAGCAGTGTAAAGCGAGTTGATAAATAGGAATGTGTCCACAACACCCCTCCAGGATACTTATCCCCTGGGATGGATTGAGGCCCCTCCGAACCATGAAAGAAGTGCAAGTTACGGATGTGTTAAGATAGCGGACAAGCACACAGTGGTTGTAAGACTGGAGGAGCACCACAGTGTGCCTTAAGGCACTTTTCATTTTATGGACTCACGCTATTACTCAGATTTTCTATTTTCACTATTCACCGTTATGGGGTATCATGACATTCTGATATCCTGCAGGTGACACTGTCTAAATTAGAATATGAGAATGATGTGCGTCCCACAACTTTTAACTCACTGCATTGTAAATGCAGGCTTTACGGGTTCTTAACCTGGATTCCTCTTCCCCCCACCGTCCTCCTCCTGACAAATTCTTTTTGTGGTTTTCACCACAGACACTGATGTATGGTGTAACGAGAGCTGAGCAAAATTAACAGGCAGCTGTATATCAATATTTCATTGATATGAGAATTAATAAGTAGCTCCAGTAACAATAAGGTTATCATGTTCATGGGTAAATGCATTGAGTATTTTAATATATTCTTTATACAGTCCTTTTGTTGATGTGCAACTTTGCAATGCTATGAAATATTACTTCTAAAACCCAAGCAACTACCTATCAATCTCCAATATAATTTTGTTCAAAACATAATAATCAACTTTTTGAAGACACACGTGATTCCACAGTTTCACAGAGCCTTGGAATCCCTAACTGTCCAGAACTTCATCAGAGCAACATTTGTTAAATCAAAGTATAGTCTTCAAAATAGAAAAGGTTTACATAAAACATACTTTAGAACTCAACAAGCCCCATTTTTGCAGAATAAAATTAAGATTAATCACTCTTCAGAGGGCATTTGGGGGATCCATGCCAGCTGTTTCTCTGACATTGGCTTCACACCATAGCAGCATGTGCTGCAGTGCCTTGGAGTTCTGCCCTTCTCCTCCTCATCCCTGGGGCTTTGAGTGCAGAACAGGTAGGGCATGTGACATTCATCACCTTAAATCGTGCTGCCTACCCAAGTACAAGAATGAAATTAAGAATTTGAAGAAGGGAAGATAGGTAGGGAGTGTGAACATGTAGAATCCAGTTTGAAAAAAAAAAAAATGTAGTTATAGGTAAGTAACTTTCATTTCTTCTTTGAGTGGCTTCCAAGAAGTCCTACTTATGAAACAGTGCGAAAGCATTCCATGAGAGTTTCTCATCTGAGCAAGCTGACAATGGCACGCGAGTTAATCAGCAAGCAGGGCACTGCTTTGCCAAATCGAGCAGTTGAACGGTGCACTCTGTGCTCGTGTTTTGTGACTGGGAGAGCAGAGTTCAAAACGTTGAGAAAATTCTGTAAGAACGGGTCTAGATCACACCATGTAAGTCACCTTTGCCCTCTGGAATATGACTTGATCGTGAAACACAAGAAAAATACTAGTTAACACTTCTTGATACATAGTCCGACCGACTTCACTGATCTAATTATTACTTGTGAAACATAAGAAAACTGTCCAATTTTCCAAATTCTGACCTTATTTAAGTAATTAGGTAAGATTTTGCAGTACTTGTCCCATGAAAATTTGATTTGTTTAATGTGAATGAAGTCTGGAGATCACAGCCAGAAAGCTGATTTAGATAAAAGTCAGTTATAAACTTGTACGATTATTTACCAACTAGCTTCTGGGGATTCATTGAGCATAGGTTGCCAGAATTCATCCTGGCATGCTACATTTCTCCCGAATTAACAAGTTTTTCTGGTTGATTCTATCAGATGAATTAAGGGCTGATATTTCTGCTGAGCCAGCAATGGACAGAGAGGTTGGGAGGGTATAACCAGTGTACCTCTGATAAGCCAGTTCTCACTCATCCTCCCGATGCTCAGAAGATCCTACTCCACCGGTCCTTTCCACAGGAGTATATTTAAAACAAATTCAGGGAATGGACCTTATTCCCCACCACCATCCCTAGTTGCAGGAGGTTTGGATTTCACTTCTGACTAAAGAGAGGTCCTAATAAGACAAGAGCATTAAATTTTCGAATAGTTTCTCAGTGAGACTAAATAAGGCCATGAAACACCAGAAGCCAATTTTCTCTCTTGCAAGTATAATATTTTAGGTTCCCTCTAATAATGTCTGCTGGAATAAAAATTAATTCCTGTCAATAGAGCTCCTGGATATCCCCTGCGTATAAAGTGTTTGATTCACCTCCCTCATGCTGTTTGATTTGCAGCACTTTCTCTCTGACATTTGGTAACGAATTATCTAAAGACAATCAACACGTTTTACATGCAGATTTTACAGCATAACACGCGAGTATGAAGCATTACCTCTTTTGACAGAACTACAGTAAAACTCTTAAGGGGGAATAAAATGAGATAAAGTGTCTGAAATGTTCTCAGAGATTGTCCCGTTGGAAGAACCACAAAGTGTTTTGGAGCAGATCCCACAGCACCAGTGGAAGAGGAAGACAACCTGCATCGAAGCCCAGGGTGCTGCAATGCCGCCCCTGTGTCCCCTGATGCCAGCTTTATTCCAGCCGTTTGGCAGCTTCCCCTAACAGCAGCCTTTGGGTCTTTGAACATGCCCATGTCTCCTCGCTCCTCAGATAGATAACCTGCGGCTATAGAAGAAGCCGGAATGACAATCAGGGACATCCAAGGGAACCCAAGTAGCATTTGTAGGATTTAACATGCACTGGTACAACATTTTAACATGGCTTCTACACAGTGTGGTGAAAAGTAAGAGAAATTATTTTCAGTTCAAGATATCACTTCAGTTTTTGTCATCTCTTAATACTGACCCCATGCACATACTGAGATTATTTTTGTAGTCTTGTTATGGAGAGAACACGGGGGACACCAGGCAAGTTTTATTGCCAACAGATAGGATAAATCAATGAAGTCTTAGTTTTCAAAGACTCCAGTTTTCCCCAGCTATTTATTCCAGGATGCATTTTCTATTCCGTTTATCGTGTTTCTCAGTCGTTGGCTACCCTTATGATTCAAGGTGAGGGATTCTGCTTCGGAGACTTCAATGCATTCACTTTTTCCAATATCTTCCAATTCTTTGCTAGGCATAAGTTCAGTTCCCGATTTCCAATATACCCATATTTATCTGCAAGCCTTTGTGCTCTTCCTGATGATTTCTATAAATCCATGAATGTGATCTAGCACATTTTTGTACCAGATCAAGACAACTAAAATGAATACACGATATGCACACACACACACAAATATATATTCTTATTTCTGAGCTGCTCTCTGGAAAGGACAGCGATGAGCACGTGGCAAACTGTTAGGATAAATCTGCTTGGCCAGAGTAACTACCCAACAGAGTTAAGATGATCTGTCATTCTTTGGTGTAATCAGCTAAATGCAAGAATGAGAAACTATGAAAATGCTCGCGTGAGGACTTACACACAAGGCTATAAAGATATGTACCTTCGACTCACCTTAACAAAGCCTTTAGTTTTGTATTGGCTGCATGATTGCATCTAAACCGTAAAATCTAAAATCCTAAAAATGCTTAAATGGAATCCAAATGACTCAGTAAGTCACCGTTGTCATTTTAATGTTAATAGAGTGATGTCAGTTCATACCTGCTGAGGATTTAACACTACCATACCAAGGGCAGATATAACATCAAAAAAATCCAACACCTCAAAAATTTTGTAAGTTATTTTCAGTGATAGATTAACAACTACATTCCCAGGACTTGTAAAAGTCAGACTCTTACATACATTACTGCGTCTGAATTACTCCCCACTGAAGCACTGCCACAAGACCGCATACACGTGCTCTTATAAGGACATACTCCAAGTTACTTTTTATTTTGTGATCTTTTGTTAAAGTATTCGGGCTTTTTAATAAGTAAAGCGACTGACAGTACCTGTAAACACTACTATTAACCAAACAGCTGTAAATATCCATAAATGCCACAAAATGTAGTTACTGCTGTTTCTATTTATTCAGGAAATTTTCATTTTAAGCCTCTGAAATAAATGTGTTCAATCAATACTAGGGATCCAACAGAGAGAAAAGAGCAAGAAAACTCCAAGGCACAGGTTTAAATCCATCTTTGTGTCTTTCTGCCTGGAACAGTAAATAATATTACCTCTAGCAACAGAGTGACATGCAACTTTGTCTCAGTTTAGGTAGGATCCAAACCCATCTCCTAGAATCTAATGAAATTATTTTTAATTCATCCAAAAATGAGAAGCGGGGAAAATTTATATAGTTTAAGTGAATTAAGCAGTCATCTCCTTAAAAAGCACTTTTACCTTTAGCTAACAGTACTTTACGATTGACAGGATTATCTACATGGTGTTCTTGATAACGGTCATAGGGAGCTCTGATACACCAAGGTGTATAGCTAATTAAATTTATTATATTCACATGGTCAGTCAAGTATTCAGAATATTCATTATGGAATAAACTTTGCATTGGGACTCCCAATTTTATCCCAGCTCTGTTACTGACCTCCAATATGATTTTGGCAAATCACCTCCTCTCTTCTCCTGCTCTTTAATTTGACTGCCTCTTGAGAGTATAAATTCTTTGAAAGCAGAGGCATGTCTCCCGTTTTCATGTAATTGGTAGTAGAATCAGGCTCCAACCATGGTTTAGACATCAATATTTCTGTAATAAAACCAGCTAAAGACTACACACAATTTCTGCAGGTCTTTCTGGACTGTTAACTGCCCCAGCATCTCTCTGCAGTTTGTAAGAGTAGCTGAAGTCATGCTTTGTTTTTAACAGCTTCTTACCCCTTCCCTCCCCACCCCATCTCCTTCCAACAGCTTCATCATTTTGCTGGTACAGAGACTGAACACTAACACGTTGCAGGGAGATTTAAGGTTGGAAGTGAACCATTTACTCAAACTGAGAAGCTGCTAACCAGTTTTATCGGTAGCCATGGACTCTCAGGATGACTAACTGCTTGTTGCAATGAACTCAGAGCACATACACCATCTATTTAAATTCAGAACATTAAAAAGATATACACATTCTACATTCATTCTTTTCTACTTCACTTTTGGGTGTATTAGCATGGGAGAAAACATAATAGGTAAAACCTGAAATATATATAAAAGTTACATGAATTAGAACCAGTTCACTTTGAAAACATAAAAACAAAAATACGCAACAGATAAATTAAAACAGGTTCCCCAAATACTTAGGTGTGCCATAAAGACTTTTTTTTCTGAATTACAGGATTTCTTGAGGCCTTTATACACTCCCGTCACACCTGCCCACCCATTATAGTACTGTTGCCCATATCTTGAAATCCTCAAGTTACACATCAAATATGCAGCTAAAATGCCCAAATGACAAATCCTTCAACCCACATAGCTAAGAAGTAAGGGCAATTAATTCCAAAATCTAGGAGTTATTAACCCAAAGGTATCTCTTTTACTTTCCATAATCCCATAACATTTGGGGAAAAGAAACACTAGTAAATCTTACAAGTTTTTCAACCTCTTCAAATTTGATGTGAGTTTGATGAATCTAGCTCAGTGCCTGTGTTCGCTATGGAATGCTAACAGATAACCACTTTTGTTACGAGCTGTATGCTGGAAAATTGACTATGACATCTATTAGCCAGCTATATCTTCAGCTCAGATGAATAATTGACGCGATGATCAATTATTGGCTGGCAAAATCCATGGTGATGGTTTGCTAACTGATTAGACAGCATGAAAATTAGTTATATTACTGCCATCTCTTACAGCCTGTAAAGTGATATATAGAATACTTCAATGGAAGATTTTAATAAACAGCTTACTGTATGCAAAGCTGCACTGAACAGAAATTTCAGTTCAGTACACAAGAAAAAGGATACCACTAATGTATGTTCACAAGAAAGTGAACCTCAGGTTCAATCAAGTAATACAGGAAAATATTACATATGTTTATGTCCGACCATGCATTTATGCATTATATCCTACAGGAACTGATTTTAGAGCTATGAGCTTACCCTGTGGCTACTGCTAAGATAAACAAAAAACCAACAACTTCAAGCACTGAACGACATCTGTGTCCAAACACACATACACAAGCACAAATAGATTAAATGGAATTATAAATTACCAAAGCACTCTGTAGATACTGATTAAGTCTTGCTGAATTAAGCCTCAAATCACATCTGGCTTAGATAGGAGAAAAAAAGCTCACACCCAGCTGCCCTTCAACTAACCATAGGCCAACAAAGTACTTGAAGTGTTTGTCAGATACAGCCATTTGGCACTAAACAAGCAAGTAATAATCACGTGATATTTGAGTTATGGCCAGCAGAGTATTAAGGTATTAATGAAAGAAGTAATATCTGATTAGAATATGGATACAATATGTGGGGGGTCTATTACAAGATGAGTTCAGCTGTGTCAGTGATCTACAAGCTTACAGGTTCAGTCTCATAAACATCAGGCATACGGAAACAATTTGAGGAAGGTATGGATTACCTAAAGAACTATCACTCAAAAGAGCAATACGAATGCAGGGAATGAAAGAGGCAACAACAATCCCGGAGAAAAAAGCTGAGAGGTCAGGGGTGCCAGTGCGTGATGAGATAAGGTAGATTAGTATAAAGTGCTCTGCAGCTTCATCAAAAAGAAATGTGGCAGCAATTCACTAAATATTCAAGAAATGGCTCTTGAAGTACAGAAAAAAACACGTTTTTCTGTTAGAATTGGGTTTTTGGACAGAAGAATAATTACACAACCCCTTTTTTCAGCCAATAAGCATCCAGGGTAAGCGCAGTCTAGTGCCCCAAACCACCCACCACAGTGGTTATGCACATGATTCTGAGCAGAAATGATGCAAGTGCTGATGCTTTCTCAGAAATTACTCCAGATTATTAGTGCTCCAATACAGATGCAGTACATAAGAAAGAGTATGAGACCACGCCACTTAAAATTTTCAGTGCAACCTATTTGTTTGCTTTTTTTCATAAATTATTTCAATGGACTATAGGCATAATATTGAGACTGCAGTTCTGAAGATGCAGTGAAAAGCAGTACAAGAGACAAGACTGCTGTACTTTATTATTAACAAACACAACTGTTAATAATTTTACAGCTACTATTTTCTCTCACCAGAAGTGTTTTATAAACATTAAAAAATTGTTTAATTCTGCCCAGGAAATGAATTTCCATGTTACAGGTGAGATGAATGAATGATAAGCAGGCATATTTCTTTGTGCTCACTGTTATGTGCAGGAAAACAACCTCTTCTCTTTATTGAAATGAATATGCAAGATGATCTTAAAAATTTCCCCATAATCTGAGATACTCAGCATGTAGTGAATTTTGCCTATTTTTCCATCATCTTCTATTTACTCATTTAAATCTTTGCAAGGCTCAAGAAAGACATAAGTGCTGCCAAGTAGTGATTCTGATTCAGCAGTATTCTGCAGCCACTCTGCCGGGATGTAAGCGACTCGCTGCGGAGGCTGTTTTTGTGTCTGCACCATTGGACAGGGACAGAAAAGTTTAGTGTTACTGAACTTTCCTGAGTTTACACTGGACCTAACAGGGTTATAACTATGATGGACCATTTTAAAGATAGTTTATACCAATACAAATTAAAGAAATAGGGCCCAGAACTGTGAATACAAATTACAAGGGCAGGAAGAATGATCAGTAATGGGAATTGGTCATTGGGTTTTTAGATAACAGGCTAGTGATGTCTTCAACCCAGCACAGCCAAACCTTCCCCTCAATACATCCTGATGTGAAAGCCGGGGAAAAAAAGCCCGTGATTTTTTCTAAGGTCTTCATAGAATCATAGAATAGTTAGAGTCGGAAGGGACCTTAAAGATCACCTAGTCTCACCTCCCTGCCCTGGGCAGGGACACCTCCCACCAGCCCAGGTTGCTCCAAGCCCCGTCCAACCTGGCCTTGAACCCCTCCAGGGATGCGGCAGCCACAGCTTCTCTGGGCAACCTGGGCCAGGGGCTCACCACCCTCACAGCAAAGAATTTCTTCCTGATATCTACTCTAAATCTCCCCACTTTCAGTTTAAAACCGTTACCCCTTGTCCTATCGCTACACTGCCTCATAAAAAGTCCCTCCCCACCTCTCCTATAGGCCCCTTTGAAGTACTGGAAGGTTGCTACAAGGTCTCCCTGGAGCCTTCATAAGACTCATAATAAAAAGGATGATCCAGGATGCAGAGGAACTGTATATGCTTACGGTTGCTTATCCAAAACATTTACAGAATCTCCCGTCAGTGTGAAAGAACATTAACACAACCCAACCATGCTATCTAGCTTCAACTACAATATATTGTTGCTGCTTTGGTTTTACAGCAAAAATCCATTTCATACGGTTCAGTGGGTTCGTGACGCATGGTTTCATTGAAACTAGCTCTTTCTGATCTCCAAAGCGAACAGGACTGTGCGTCATAACTCACCTGCTCCACTGCAACCAACCACTCCATGAGAGAGGGACAGGGGCTGCTGGCTGCAGGAAGGACATTGCGGCCAAGGGCCACAAACAGGTGGAAAACACATGCTGGGAAAAATGAAGGACTCTGCAAGATGTAAGCTGAAGGATGTCCTTCTACACAGCCTCACTGACAAATCCACCAGCTGATGCATGCAAATAGTTCTACAAGGAGCAGTTAATCTCAAATTTCACTTACTTTTTTTTCCATTTAATTAGTAGGCAAATATTAATGACTATATCGCATACCTCATACTGCCCTCTACTGAAGGAAACCAGTGCACTTAACTGTACTGCACCATCACCCAGCCATCCCTTCCAGCCTATTCTCGGATTTTACCTAAAGCAGCCAGAAAAGTCCACTCCCAAAGCTGCCGGCAGCCGGCATTTTCCAGCTACTAAAGACCATGTCATGGTCTCCTGCACCGAAATTGGATGGCGCTAAACAAAAGGAAATTTCATTCTGCCTCATCAGTTTGGATCATCGTTTTCCTTTTCCGGTTAGGACCTTTTTCCTGTTGATTTCAGTAGAGCCAGCTTTCCCTCTTTGTCTCAAAATATTTAGATTCAGACCCCAAATTAGCAACCAAGTACTCTGTACAATGACCTGTACCACCTGTGGGGTAGATAAAGCAAAGGCAAGATACAACGGCGCTCTCACTTTTGTAACCCGGTGAAAACTTTTGAAACTGGGCAAATCAGCAGCTTGAAAAGGTTTTATAATCTCTAAAAGAAATAAGAGGAAATTACCTATACTGTTCTTAATGTATTACTCTTAATTATTTGTTCTTCTACAGAAGTAGACTTGGTTTTGGACAAAAATACCCTCCAGCATTTATTTCACACCTGTAAATAAATGTTATCATTTAATTTCTATTTTAAAACAGAATAAAATTAAAATTACTCCTTCAAAAAATGTTTTCTTTAAGAACACATACCTCAGGTCTACATGGGATTTCTATTCGTAAAACTGCCTCCTTAGGTCAAAGATCAAAAATTAGTGAGGGCCCACAACATGCAGAGCTTTAAAAAATGTCACATTCTTTCATTTCCAGCATAAGAAATGGGCAACTTGTTCAGGGCAAATACTTGTTTGAACTGAGGATTTTATTATTAATCTCTGAAGACTGCTGAATTTAGGGTCACAGTAAGGGTTGATTAGGTACAAGGTGCACAAAGCTCTCCTCTGTCAATGCTATTGAAAGAAGCAAGTAATTTAGATTCAGAATTGGTCTTGGATTGAAGCTCACTCCATTACCGACCATTTTCAATTTCAGCTATACAATAAACATCAAGCTCAGCAAGGAAATTAGTACATTTGGTAATGTATTGGGAGAGATGGGTGGGTCTTTGACAAGATGACACTTATCACCAAAGCTTCAGTTAATGAAACCCTTGAGTGGTTTCTGCGTTTGACATATTTTGACATTTTTTGAAATCACATCCAGAGGGTTTTTTTACCCCACAATGTTCTTCTTTATGAGAAAAAAATCCATCTATCTTTAAAATGAGTAGTGAAGTACTGCAATATTATTGGAAAAAATTAAAGAGACGCTGACTGCATTGAAGGCAGGGGGGAAGAGAATCTGACTTTCTCTAAATGCAGAAAATACAGCAGAATGCCTAGTATTTAAATCGAGGAGATGCCAATGCTAACACATTTTCATAGGAGATCTCAGATTTCAACAGGCACATTTGCCATTTGTCTATTTGCTCTGAAAATACCATAAACTATAACAGGAAGTCTGTCATTAGCGGGACTGCAGGAAATGTTTAGACTCAAGTTGTTCACCTTTGTTTTTAACTTACCCACACAAAAATTACCATAAAACACTATAGAAGGCTTACTGTTAATGAGATTAAAATATTTGTTTCTATTATAAGCTGAACCAGTGAAACAAGTTTTCCTGGGTTACTTTCACAACAGCATTGGTTTCTTTTTGTTTAGCATCCTGCTCCTAATTTTTATTTAAGGTTGAAATAACAAGAAGATAACAAGCTACAAACCTTGAGCAAACCTGCTCTACAAAAGACACAAAAATATGTGCAAAAATGAAAGAAAATTAGGAGACAGAAAGGGAGAATGAACAATTGCTGGCCTAAAAGTATCTCTCTCTAGCTGATGACCCAAAACCACCACAATAGCTCCCAGATCACTTTAAATGCTGCTTTGTAGCAATGTGGCACCTACAATGTAAGACTAGAA
Source organism: Dromas ardeola (assembly GCA_013398915.1). Lineage (NCBI taxonomy): Eukaryota > Metazoa > Chordata > Aves > Charadriiformes > Dromadidae > Dromas > Dromas ardeola. The sequence goes on from VYZM01012607.1 coordinate 138,246, forward strand.
TTAAAAAGGGTCAGAAGAGACAGAAGACTTAGAGATCACTAATTCTGGGCGGTTTGATATTTACTCTTTAGCTTTCCTGAAAGCCGAGGGAAATTATTATGGATTCATATATTTCAATCTCACACAGCTCTATTATTGTTCATTTTTTCATTCAGAGCTGAGAGAACAATTAAAACAAAAAATACAAAGCAATCTAAACAGGGACATTCCTGAACTCTACTAGACCTACAAGGCAACACTTAGAGCTCCAGTTCCTAGCCGGGTGGTCCCTCCCAAAGACTTTTTTTTCCAACACAAGTGGGAGGTCACCTTGAAGATTTCAGGGACAGAGATTGTATTGTACAGGATACATACTCCTGAAGAGTTGCATTGTGTTGCAATGCAATTTTTATTTAAAACCTTGCCCTCCCATGACTCTGCTCTAAGCATTTCCCTTGCCTCCCTCAGTCAAAGTTTAAGGTGGCAGAGCAAGTACCATGTGTATTTCTGCCCTCTTGAAACCCTAAGGCAAGGATAATAGAAGATGATATCTTCTGAACCAAAGAAATCCTGTATCACAAAAGAGTTAATGATTATTTCTCTAGCTTTAGAGGATTTGTTTTGCTTAAACTGGAGCCGTTTCCCACAATACTATGACCAAAATCTGCCACATCCTACCGAGTCTTCAGATCTTTCTGACCTTGTTTCAGCTTATACTTCAAGATGAGTTCAAGCTACTCAGGCTGCAAAATACCAGTATCGTCAATATTAAGTTTCAGTAGCACCCAAAAGATATACTACAGTGCTTGGAGCAGTGCGATAGCCCAGATGCTCCTGGGATTCCAACAAGTTCACTTAGAAGTAGATCTTTAGCCCTAACCAACACAGTACGTGTAAATTCGGGGTATCCAAATAGCTAGGAGGGATCCCAATGACAGTTTAAGTAGTCCCAGCTCTGCATTTAAGCACTGGAGATGTTTAGACATAGATTTTCTAATTTGACCCGCTACTTCAATGCAACAGAGGTACGGAAGAAAAAGTTAGACATCACATGGTTGGAGTGTTTTGTCTTATCTATGTTCAAATAATCAGAATAAAAGTAATTCACAGTTCTACTGAGTACTTGGAAAAACTGGAACTGAATAAATAGTTCACATATCATCCTGTAATCTCAAAGCCAGGGTGTTTGGATCCACACATTTTATTCTAGAAAGTTTTAAAAATCAGATTTAATCTTTCAAATCACTGGATATGATCCCACTAAACAGAATTGTTTAACTACTGTACCACACAATGAGATGTGTAATTATTTTCTGACAGTATTTACTAGAAACTTGGGTAGTTTTCATACTTCTGACTGGTAGAAAACAGTTAGCCTGTTCTGGTAATAAAGATACCTGTCAGTATGCAGCAGATAGGAACTCACATACTGAATAATCTTAACTTGTTCAGTCAAGCAAGCTTTCATAGTAGGCAAGCTCTTGTATAGCCTAAGTTCTGAAATGCTTTTTGATGCTGCTAAGATCTAATACAAACTCCAGTGACTCTATCAGAAATAAGATCAAAGCAAGCAAGTTAATTCCCTGCTTTATTATATTTTTCTCCTAATACAGAGCCAAGTCTCCAAATTTTATTCAGTTAGTACTCAGTCTTAAGTCAAGATCTTCCATTATCATTGCCCAAGTAAATAGACGATTTGGTTTGGATAGGGAACGTGACATGGAGTATTTGCTGGATTCAAATCAGTAACAATCTGCCACGCCACCTTTTTTTCTCTGTCCATGTGCAGGCACCGGACTGGCTGAGCCTACTCCCACTTTCTCCTGATTTACAAACCCAAAGACTCCAGACGTGGTTGACTGGAGCTCCCAGATGCTGGGAATACTCCCTCGTCCTTCCTCTGCAGAACAGAGAGAATATTTAAGGTGTTTTTCTGCACCTTCATTTCCTCTTTTCTTTTACAAAAGCCCACTTCAGCAGATCTTCATCTGCGGTGGATTTCTGACAGATTATCTCAAGCCATGCAATCTATCTCCTCATACCACTGGTGGCCTCTCTGCTGGAGGCCTTCTCCCGGCCTTTCCCCATCTCGAGGCACTGATTATGCACCCAGCATAGGTTCCTCCCTAATTGTCTTTCACAGCATGAACTACTGTCTTATTCTGCCTCCCTCTGCAGCCCATCTTTTTTTCCACTATTAAAGAACATGCAACTGTAAGTAGTACTGGATAAATTCTTTTCTTCATGCTTCTAGAAAAAAAAGTCAATTTTCATTTAAAATAAAAAAATCACTGACAGCATTTTAACAATTTTTCTAGAAAGAGGAAGGTTGATATTTTCTGCATTGTATTTCATTTTGCTGAGATTCCAGTTTTCTGTCCGTTCTTTTCTGCATGGCTTTTTAAAAAAAGTAGAAATAAAGTTTACTAGAGTACTTAATTTTTTTTTTTTTTTCAGTTTAAAGCAGGTAGCCTGCTTAAGTCCCAGGCCAAACACCCGCTCTTTGTTCCTTTTGACCTGTCGGACCCAGATTAACAAATCTGTGACCCATGAAACAAGGTTGCGTGAGTGCAGATAAGGGAAACCAACTGCAACCTCCTCTTTCAGTCCCCAGAGAAAAGGGGATATGTGGAAGACAACCAAAGGTTTACAGAGCGACAAAATGGTTAAAGAAAATTTATATCAAAATTTTTATGTTCCTTTCCTTTGTTATCTGTTGGAAGCAGGTAAAGAAGTGAACCTTCTTACTCAAAGCACCATCAGTTAAATACAAATTTACAAAGGTGTCTATGAACAATAAAAGCTATAAAAAGTGCTCCGGCAAAATATTCTGTTAACTTAGGTTCTGATCACCAACAGAAAACAATTAATAAAATACTTTTTTTTATTAATACGTGTTTTTTCTGCTACCATTTGCGCTGTCAGCCTTGTTCACTCTAAGAAAGCAATAGCGTAAAAGGTGCAGGTGAAGCATGGCTTCTCTGTGGTTGTCCAGAGGGCCAGGAAGGGCTGGGAGCCAGCAAGAGAAGATGGAAAGAATCAGGAGGAGCACACAAATGTTCAGAAGAGCCTCCTGGAGGTACCTCCAACCTCCCACACAACAGACACAGTAATCTGAAGTACTCTGTCACTGAGCTACTGACAATTACCAAAGCTTTAGGACAACTGACAGTATGACCTTATTTGACAATATATGATGATAATTGACAATATGACAATTTGCCAAAGGTTTATGAGCAAGTAGATTTCCTTTTAATATTTACATATTTTCTTGATGGATGTGGATTTTGTAACTCAAAAAAAGCTCTTTCCAATCATCAGTTGACAGCATCTATCCCTTTTCACCTGAATGTCTCTACAGTATCATCAAAACCACTGAAACATTGAAAGCCACAATGTTATAAATGATGCATTATAATCATCTTCTATGAATCAATATAAAAACTGTACAAAATCCAAATCAGGATTCATCAGCATCCACACAGGGTATCTACAACACATATAAAACTCTAAATAGAATATCTGAGCTAACTGAAAGCATAGAGATCTTCTACCTATATTCATATTTTGGTATGGCAATGAAAAAAAGAAAACGTTCATCTACTCTGAAATCTCGGTCTTCTCAAGAACAACTAGGCAAAGAATAATGAGCAGATGACTCTTTTGAAAGACAGTGTCCTTAGTTCAACTGCACAGACTTAGTGTCCACTGAATTTCATAGTATTCAAAGGTTTACTATAAAAGCTTTCCTCAGAAATAAGTTCAAGGTTGCCTTTTTCTCCCTACTTTAAACCATTCTTCGAACTCCAACTGGTATCTCTAATATCTCTTAATGCCTCCCCTTTGACACCTCCCCAAATGCATCATTTTTCTCAATCACTCTAATGAAAGACTTCTGACACCCTCATTCTCTCTCTGTTCATGATTCTACTTTGACTACAAGTTCTTCAGGTCAGGGTCTATCTTTTTCTTCTGTATTTGTACCTTATGTTAGAATAAAAAGAGTCTAGACCAATAGCTAGAGCTTCAGACACCGATATAATAAAAATACTAATACTTCTTATAACAGGTTTCAAGTTTCTGATAACGAAGTTTTAGCTTTTAGTAGCCATTGTAAGCTTTCTGATCATCCTTACACGTCTTAAAACTGTCTTGAACATATATTAGATTTAGGGCAACTACAGCCTAACCAGAAGTATTACTGAAGCTGGGCCTTATGTTTCCACATGAGTTAGAAAATGAAGATTACCTTACTTAGTCTGGTAAATTGGTGTATATTTTATAGGTATATCTGATGACATGACAATTAGGGTGAAAAGATTAGAGAAGGAAACAAAGACAGAAATACAGGTAGTCACAGAAATCACTAACTCTTACACCTGCAATAACACATGGGATTGGGGGTTGGCGCATTCTACTGCATGTCTGAACTAGAAACAAAAAGGGACAGTGATGCCATTCAAAGGTTTAGAGAATAAGATGCAAGCAGAAGGCTTAAAAGAAGTGAATTTCCATGGTCCACATGAAAGAAATAAAGGAGATAGTGTTCAACAAAATACACATAAAGGATCGCTTAAATGGAAGATTACTTTCACCAGTCATTTCAGGTTCCAAATTTATAACGGCCTATAAGTAAGAAAGGAAATGTTTCACTTAGATGTAAAAATTCCCTTGGTTATTATATTTGAACTAGTTTAATAAATTTCTAATGAGAAAATTATTGTGTGGAATTTCTGCATATAGGACCACAGAAAAGAGAGATACTCCTCCACCTAAAATAGCACCGTCAATATAGAGGAGCCGATTTTCAGCAATTAGAAAAAAGTCAGGAGTAAACACAGTGTTGCAAATCCACCCTAGACTAAGCATCCAACAGGATAAATGATCCTACTTAAATGTTCAGAACTAGGCAGAGAAGAAAGTACAGAACACATTATGGAACAGAAGACCCTAAAAAAACCTAGGCCAACGTGCACTTAGCATTTTAACTTGCTGGCTTGATCTCAAACATGAGTGAGTAAGGCTGCATCCTGTATTCAATGAAACCAGTGTCTCCATTTGCATACTCATTTCATGTAGCCTTGCACAAGTAACGAATATATGGCTGTGATCAATAAGTGCCAAATTAAAGTCTCCTCAATAGCAATTACCAAGTGGTTCATGTTTAGGTCTTGCTTTTACCATTCAAAGTTTTAAAATGGAACTGTTTAAGATCTCCACCTTCCCCC
>VYZM01012607.1:148384-164600 GCA_013398915.1 Dromas ardeola
CAAACTCTAGTGCAGGTAGCAGGAATGTTTTACTCTCTAGTTTTGGGCTTATCTCCATTAGCTGTAGCTCCACATTAAAGCGGAGGCCAGCAATAAGCAATGAGATTCAACCCTCATGCTCTGGACAAGATGCCAACACAGCCCTCAGTTGGGCAAAATTTGGATGCCCTTGATTTAAGCCTTCTAAGCCTCTACAGTTCCAGTTCAGGAGATTAATGTAATTCCCATAGCTCATACTTCTCAGAAGATGTTTTTTTGTTTGACGCTCTCTATATTATTAATAGAACTGTACAAAACCCAACTGTCTTGGTTCTCACCGTTTCAGAGAATGAAATACACTTTTATACAATTCTCACCGAGCAGAACCGGAGTGATGCCAACAATACATTCCTGCTTAATAACTAAACTTCCAAGTGGTTTAATTTTCACAGGTAGTAGTACATTTGTGTTCACCTTCACAAAACGTGCAGCTTTCTCTCTCTGCCGTCAGTTTAAGTGGGAGTATGAAACTTCTTCCTTATTCACCTGCTGCTCAGGACAGTCTGGTTGGTTGTCCTTTAATGGTACAGACAGACACGTGTTAGACCCCTGATTGTCCAGCTCCTTTCTTCTTTCATTTTAATATTGCTATACATACCTTTTTTAAGTAGCTTTCCCATGATTTTTTCAGCTTTTCATGCCATCATCCAAAACTGCTAGGGGCTGAGTTAGTTTTTGAATTGACGTGGTAGCAACATACGCTGTCAGCCAGCAAAGTGAACTCCGCTGGTAACCAGGCAATAGAGAGGTTTGTCCCTACATGAAGAAGGCTCTAGGGCTGATAATCCACGCAGCCCCTGCCTGGTGGCCCCGCCTGTTTCTAACCACCCATCCCAGTCTTCAAATAGGCTGCCCCTTGTACAGCATCAAGTTCATATTAAAAAAAAAATAATTACAAACCCCCTGCTTTTTAAAAAGTTTGAATAGTGCTTTTGATCAGCAGAATATAATTGCAATGAACGTAATAAATATCAAACCAGAGTAACAGAGTTATAATACTATTCATCTGGTACATAAATCAGAAAAAAAAGCAGAGCCAGCGTTGGGCATTTTAAAACATGTGTGTCACAGAATACCGGTTGAATATGAACCCCATTTTAATAAAGTTTGTTAATCAGTACATTTGTGTTAATAGAAAACTGCAAACAGCCTCCGAGCATCAATTTGCAAAGACTGCTGGAACTTTAAACACTGCGGAAAAAATACAGTGAAGCAAGAGCTTGGCCTAATCCTATTCTGTAAACAGCTCTTGATTTACAAAATAGGCAAGCCTTATACTGATCAAGTTGAACTTTAAAATACTCCCAACTCCGCTTATGACTGAGGTGATTGAGAGTCCCCCAGTTAAAATTAACACACAAAGAGATGCTGTCTCCTCACTAGCTGGGGAGATGCAGCGGCTGCAAACACTGCTCCTCCCCGTCATTCTTGCTCAGCGCACGTGTAACGGCCAACAAACACCCACCAGGCTTCTTTGACAAACCCCGACGGATAAATACCTTCCACACGCCCAGCTTTCTCCTCCATCATCGCTTTCTGAAAAATTGCTGCTTCTCTACGAAGAGTACTTCACACCATACGAAATGAAAAATGCTATTTAGGTATATTATTGGAGAGTTTTGAAAGTACTTTTCTTGCTTCGTACACGATGGCACAAAAGGCTACGAACATCACAGAAAGTTTTGACTAAATTTAACTGACATTTTGCTTCAGCGCCTTTAAAACAATCCACTGGAAATCTTCATAACAAGTGCTCTGCTCTTCGTCACCTGTCACTCCTTGTTTTAATCAAATGACAGAAGTAGAAATTTTTTTTTTTTTTTAAAAAGAGCACTAACAACCTAATACCTGCTGCTTTCACAACTGTAGCAGTTACTAAGTGGTTTAGAAAAACCCAGCCTAAAACAAACAGATGCATTGCCGTCACTAGGTGTCTTTATTTGCTAAGTCTCTACCAGTCATTTTGCCTTGGGCATTCTCCTCATTTTATTTCTTTTCTCTTTCCGTCACTGTTTCTTCCAGGTATACTTTTAGCTATGCAGACCAGATTAAAAAATTTCTTCTCTTTGTGAAAACGGAAGCTTTAAATTTTCTGTAAATACTTTTCATCGCAACAGGAAAGCCTCTAGTCTAGAGTTTGTGCCCATTTCTAGTTTTCTATGGTTCACTGTTTTGGCAGTTTATCAACTGGCTTGTTCCAAGCTTCACATAGCTGATAAAATCTCCCCATTTCTTTGGGTGATTGATGACCTGAAGAGCCTACTTCTGCGTTTTTAAAAAGCAACTCAATCTCCTGCTATTTTTAGGAGCCCTAAGTGTAGCACAAACGTTTCACACTGCCAGGGACATTCCTTCTCCTTTGCCCGTGGAGGAGCTGCTCAGAAGACGCTGCTGACCAGCAAAAAGAAGAAATGAGGCAAGAGCCAACAGCAGAAACAACATGCCAAACCCTGGAGTGGAACGGGGCTTGGAAGCCACCTGTGAGTATGGATCAACATCCTTTTGTGTAGCATATCTGATGAAACAGATGGAGAGAGACACTTTACTTGTTCTCTTCTTCTGAGGAGACACAATGTTTTTAAAAAAGAAGATTTAAAACTTGAAGGAGGGGAGGAAAAAAGAAGGGAACAAGGAAGCTTGGGAGGAATAAGGTTTAGGTTAGTTATGTGACGCATATACAAATCCATGGGTTCACTAGAGTTCCGTCTTTACAGAATTAACCAGATCGACATGTGCGGGAAGCAACTTTGTTGTCAAAGTTCTGACAGTTTCATCCATTTCACTGACCTTTATGAACAATTTTAACTGAGAAATCAGGCTCCAGACTTAACAGATTCTTCCTTTGCAAAGTAATTAGGCATTTTAATTCTTTTATCTTTAAGTTACTTATAATTGTTCTCTTGCAGCATCTTGTTGCTCAAAGTTGCAAAAAAAGTGTGTCAAGATAAAAAGATACGGGAAATAGCTTTAATCTTACTTGATGAAAATCTTATTGCACACTATCCTTCATTCTAAAGAATCTGTGGTACCCTTTCCTTTCCATACTCCGACCTTTTTGGAATCTCAGGAGCTGTCCCAAACTTGATCAGTTTCCCAGTATTTACCCTTGGTTTCCCACTTACAGAACAGTCTGATTTCAGATAGACACCAAATTTAGAGTCCAGATTTTATCATCCGCTCTGTAGCCAACTAATTGATAACTCTCTGGGAATATTTTAGCTCTTTTCTTTCAGAATTTATCTTTAAAAAATGGGCTGCTACCTATCTTCAGGACAAATATTTCTAGAAAGGTCCTTGTAGAGCTTCAGTCAGTCATCTTTATCTCAAAAAATATCACGGAAAATTCTGTTCCAGGATATATGGTTCAAAATTGAATTAATTTGATGTTTGCTTTTTTTTGTTTGTTTTAGGAAAAAGCCACTAAGAATACCCTACCACTTTAAAAAAAAATGTCTTTAAGCTAATTTTTCAATTATCCTATCATCTTTGATGGCCTTTTGCCCTCGAAGTCAAAGAAGCTTTGCCTTTGATTCAAGTACCATAATTGGAATCATTAAGTCCTAACAAAGGAAGTGCTAAGATTAACCCCAAATTTCGGCCTTCAGTTTTAATTAACAACCTATACCAACCTTTATGTTGGTTTTTTACCTTTACAGCATACCATTTATTACTACAGCTCAGTGCTGAATTTAACCTCAAAATGCAGAGCCCCAGTACTAACTAGAAAGTTAACTGTGCGGTACAGTAACGCGCTGTCACTGGAAACCAGTCCGATCTGCTGTGGAGTGGTCGCACCCACCGTGCCAGACTCCACTCCCTTCTGAAATCAGCCTCCTTCATCCCACGACCCAGAACACCAAAGTGGTTGGTGCAAGAGCCTTCTCCCTTGAAGGTGCTAAATAGCTTTCTTGGCTTATTTTACTCTACGGATTCTCACGAAGCACTGAAATTTTAGCTATCAAGATGCTTTTATTATTGCTTTATGGTTCTCCTGTCTCTTTCTGCTATTTGTTGCAAACGATGTCAATTAACTCCACAAACTGCTTTAGGAGACAATTTTTCTTAAAGAAGCTGCACAAGCCAAGTTGCACTGTATTTTATTAATCCATCAGGGGTTTGAGTGCCATGTTGTTAAAACATGTAAATTTGCTTTTAAGATAATGTATACATTTGGAAACACCTCTATAATTTTGATGGAGAGAATGCTTTTGCCTTGTGCATTAATACCATATAGGCTGTTTAGTTTTGATACAGCTTGCTGTAATTTTGCTGCTGCTTTAAAGAAAGCATTATTTAACAGGACCTTAATTACACACACTTTTAACCTTACAATGGCAAGGGTCAATTAATTTTACCCTACAGCTTATAGGATCCATGCTTGTTAAATAAATAAAATGAAAAAAAAATAATAAATCACTGAGTTGATTTGAAAAGGGAAATAACAGTATAGCCTCACAGGGCCAATAAAATTACAGCTAATCCTTCTGGGAATCCAAATGGCAATAAAGTGAAAGTGAGTACAGATTAACACATTGTAAATCCACTTACTACCCAGCAATGTTTACACAAGGATTTGCCATTGCCTGTTACCATTCCATCAGCATTTAATTGCACAGTTTGCCAAGATTTTACTGAAGAGGTTACATCTATTTCCCACAAATACCATTCCATTCCTTAAAGACGCAAAACCTGCTTTAATCAAGGGCAAGAATACATATTGGCACCTTATAGATGACGGAAAATGGGTGGGTTTCCAGGGTTTCATACTGATGACTTAGTAGAATATGAACAAAATCCTGAAATGTCAGGAAATGCTTCAAGTGCAAATGATCCAGTGTGTTAATATTCCTGAATTTGAAATGTGGGGGAGTGCACTTTCCGTGTGCACGTTTAAAAAGCTATTTGCTTGAGTCCAAAACAGCTTTTTCCTTACTGCTCACTTACAATACAAACTGCATTCACACGGAGGCCAACAGCCAGCAAAAACATATTTCCATTTTAACGCCTTCAGATGATCAAAGCATCAGCTTAATATAATCAGCTCAAATCCATTTACCAGTGAGCCTACCACTGTGCCCAGGGACTGTTTTCCTTTCCAGCCCTATCTATTCTGGAACAGGTGCTATAATAGTAAATTAATTAGTCTGTGGAGATGCACCTTGTTCTCCATCTCCACAGGCCTCTTGTGGGTCAGGGCCTTGAGGAAAATGCCATCTGGGCAGAGTTTCCCCCAGAGAAACAATCAAAGCCTACAGATTGCAGACTACAGAGGAGGGTTCATATGACAATTAACCTTATTAGTCTTTTTTTTTTTTTTTTTAAACGGTTGATAGTGTGTCAACATGTTGGCTCTAAATAATCTGCTTCACAAAATCATCAGTGCAACTAATTCAAAGAAATTACTTCTATCTAAAAATCCTCTGAAGAAAACGCAGATCTTCCTGCACTGAAAATATAAAGGTAAATAAGTATTAAACAATAACTTACATACCTAAAAAGGTCTCACACAACAGTTCTAGAATACTTAAAACTTTAACATACTTTGAAAGATTGACGGTTTTTACTGTGACGATTGTTTACCAACCCAGAGGCATTTGCGCTATTAATCATTTTGTTTCTCTTTTTCGCACCATGGTTTTGCCAAATATGCAATTATCAACACAATCAGAACTAAATTCAACACGTGTCACAAAAGTTATCAACGTTCATCTTGACAAACGTGGCGGGTGTTTAAGGGTTAACTTAAGGCCCTAAAATCTAGAGATGAATTTTGGATTTGTGGGATTGTTTTCACAAACAACATTGTGAAACAAATAAGAATTTAGAAATCTCAAATGAAACGTGATAGAAAAGCAAATTCTCTATACAATAAAATTCTTTGCGTAATTTCACTGTAAGTTTGGCAAAGAACAGAAATTAAAATGCCAAAGCAAAAAGAGCATCAAGATGTTTAACATTTCAGACCATTAAGAAAATACAAAGTACATGTAAATTTATAAATATACGGTAACAAAAATAATATTCCTAATGCATGACTTCAGTGAATAACTTCTTCAAACATATTTTAGTTGGATGAAAAATACTAAATTTACATCATAATAAGAAACAAAGCCAAGTGATTAGTTCCTAAAATGTTTTGATGACTTCTGACTCTCTGCTTGTGAATCGCTTGAATTCCTCTTATATTTATTTCTTATTCAACTTACAAAATCATTTTTATAGAGACACTTTTATTCAGAGTTTTCTATGCTTAATATTTGAAAAATGTGCTATTTTGATGGAGTACATAGGTCAGCCGGTTTCTTCTCATTCCCTCCTCATAGAGGTTTTTCATGTGAACATCAAATGAGTTTCCATCTAGAGATTTATTTTTTGAGATTTTGTTTTGGAAAAAAAATATCAAATTCCACATTTTTTCAAGGAATTGTGCAAGGAAAATTTATTTGTTAACATGAAAAGTATAGAAAAAAAGTCAAAGCAGACATTAATTGAAAGTAACTTAAGTATTCACTAACCTGTAATAAGCACTGTTAACAAATATATTTTAGTATACCAGACAATATTTAAACTGTCTTGAAATACAAAACAGTTCTTTTTTTACAGCAAAAAGACTTAGAATGATTAGCCAAATTTTAGAATACTGTTTACTACCAGAATTCTTTCAAGTACTATCTCAACTGTCTACATGTGTAATAATAGTTACTTGACTCGCTGTGTGTGTAATCGCTCTTTTCATTATATGTATTCCCATAACAACTTTGAAAAAGTTAACAAAATTTTTATCCTTCAGTCCAAGTATTTCTGAAGTTCTCCTATTTTTCCTGCGGGGACGGGGGACAATTTAAGTTGAACGGGTAAGGTGCTAATCTGGACAGTGGAAAAGCACCTATATTTAGCTTTAATACAAAAGCAGGAGTGGAATCATAATTTACAAAATGCAAATATTACATATTCTCATTGAAGAACTGTCATTCACAAGTGCTGGAATCCCTTCCTCTGTACACACTGAGCTGGAGGAGGCGGCAGAGCAGGACAGCAGATTAAGAGGAGACCCACCAGGGGAACGCAATGAAGCAGCAACAGGAGATGAAATACACTGGGTGTACTCATTGAAGCCGCTGAAAAAAAGAGCTACAAGGGACTGTATTCAACGAAGCAAGTGCAAGAGATGAGATGTACTAAAGGGACTAGCAAAAACCCTCAAGCACTTCCTCCAGTAAAACACACAAGTCTCCCTCCCTTTTATTGTCTCCCCCAACCACAAAAACAACAAAATAAATGGCATTGAATTTCCTACTTGTCACTGTTGGGTTTTTTTTCCAGAGCAGCAGAAAAAAACACCTTCAGAAGATAATAACAAGTCTTATTCTGACATACTTGATCGCAATATGCTGGAATGACAACTCACATGCCACAAGCGATGTTTAGCACATCAGTATCACAGAATTCAGGTGGCACAACCCACAAGTTCACCAGATTTTTTCCTAGGTGTCAGCACCTTCCCTATCTGTCTCCAAGCAGATAAAAGACCTGCTCTATCCACCTCAGGTACTCCAGCAATGACAGGGCTTCTCAGATTAACCCTTCTCAAGGAAACGTGAAAGAGCGAGCGACGATATTTTGTCAGACCTACAGCATGGTCATGCTGACAAACAAAACTGGTGAGTCTTAGAGGCTGGAACCCAAAGGAAATCTGAAAGTACCTACAGTGGGGCCAAGGAGGAAACTGTAGTTATTTACTACTTTTGCAATATCCCCATTTATACATTTTTGGGTACCGTACTCTGGATTATCCCACAGTGCTCAGAGTTGCTAAAATAGCTTTCAAGATTCAAAATAACTATAAAGGCATTGTATATAACTATGTATATAACACAGTAACTATAAAGGCACCCAATGGGCATTGGAAACAATTCCAATTGTAGAGCTTCTCCCTTGAGTCATCACTGCATGCATTTGGATGTTTACTGATACTTGCACCTTTCACCTTCAAACCTGAAATTCTGTCTGTAATCATAACGCTGTATCTTAAGGAAAAATCTTATAGGTTTTAAGGAAAACGAAACTAAAATAGTTTTGAAAAGTAGCCATTTCAAGTTTCTAATTCTGTCGCTGCTGGAGAAACCTATGGATGAAACTGTTACGTTTTCAGAATAAACAAATGAGAACAACCCTCTTTCCCAGTATCCAGAACCTATAAAAATGAGAAACTACTGCCTTTGGAAGTCTTGCCCGTTAAGACAATACAAACCCCATTATTATCTGCTTTTATGCTTAAAGTCATAAGTAGTGTTGGAAGAAGGAATTTTGGAAGAAGGAATTTTGGAAGAAACTGCTAAAATGCCTAGGAACAGGTTTCTACAACTACACAGTTCATCCAAGAGAGCTGTAAAGAAACTCAAATATGAAGCTGCTGAGTTGTACCTTACTTTTCAACTCAGAGCTCAACTACCAGTAAAAAGGCAAAAAGTATCAGGAATTACTGTCATATGAGTTCAGAATATGAAAGAACATAATTATGCTATCACATAAATCTAATATTACCCAGAGCTTGACCACCCTTCTCAGAAGATACAGATGGGGGCATAGGGAAGAGCAATGCAGATGGACAAAGATATAAAGCGGCTTCTGCCTGGAACATCTTGGCCTCCCTGAGGTTGGTATGGTCATGAATCTCGGGGAAGAGGGAACTATTAGTCACTGCTTCTCACAACACACAAAAAAGCAAAGGTGCCTTTAATGAAAATATCAGGCAGCAGCTTTTAAACGCACAAAGGATATACATTATCAATCCAATTAAATTATATAACTAATCACCACAAATAACTCCTGATTTTCAAAAGGGAAAAGTGACTCAATGCATTCATGGAAGAAAGGTCCCTACTGTTAAATACAACTGTCCAGATCCAAGGCCCGAGCCCCTTTTCTCTCAAAGGAGAATATCATGGAAAGACCCGCATATATCTTACCTAGTTCATAGATTCTTTTCTTACATGCCACCAAATGCCAGTGGGAACATGGTGCTGGGCTATTGGTCTGACCCGCCACATTATGAAAGACGTTACATACGTGCAGTATGTTAACCGTGCCTGTCTGCCTCCTCGCTCCTCCCTCTCCCTCAGCTCTTGAGTGGTGTTTTGTTATCCCTTCTCAAATGTGTTTTCCCAGAGGCACCCCCACCATCCCTGATGGGCTGTGCTTTGACCAGCAGTGGGTCCGTTTTGGAGCCGGCTCTGTCCAACATGGGGGCAGCTCCTGGCCTCTTCTCACAGGGGCTGCATCCCCCCCACCCAACCTCACCACATAAACCAAACGCAGTATGTGTCTCCTAGTACTACAAAGATGATGAGAAGATACTTCTACAGAGGCCAGGAGGGTGACTCGCGTGCATGAAGAGAAGGGAGGTATCCACAAAGGCCTAACGAGGCTGATCTCCCCACACACGCTCGCTGGGGGAGAAGGCAGAAGATACATCCTCCTGGAGACGTCCTGGAGGAGCCTCTCTTCCCCCTCCCAAGTGGCAACACAAGAAGCCAAGGGACATTAGTGTCACTAGGCTGAACCTAATCCTTGTGGGTAACCCTGTGCACATCATCCCTTCTCCATAATTCTCAGAATACTTTGAATGAAAGAAACGTATGAGCGCAAGGTTTTAGGAGATATGCAAAGTAATGTTCTGTGCCCTTAACACTCAGAGCAAAAATATTAGCTCACTCTTAATATGATGTTAAAACTATCAACATATTCTGCGCAAATCTGCTAACCAGCTCAGTATTTGCCAGAACATGAGACACTTTTCCCAAAGCCAGCAACTTCTAAACTCAGAGAGGCAACAGGGTTATTGAAAGGCCTGTATGTATAATTCAATCACTTTATCACCTTAAAAGGAGAGGTAAAATACAGTGTTCCTTATATCTCTGTAGTGAATTATGATTTTTTTTATAAGTATGTTTGCACGATGAAGAAAATATTCGTATTACAACTAAAAAAAGAAATCTGAACCACTGACAGACAGCAGGAAAATTTCTGTGTGTTATTCCTTCGTTCCATAATTCTGTTTCTCTAATTTCACACATATTTAGCATCTTGTCTAGGGGGCATTAGTGTATTTGGTGGTGAGATGAAGGCAGCCTAATGCAGGCCTGGCAAGAGCTCCCTGTCACCAGTCCTCCTGGGTCCGGAGATCAGCATTCTTAAAATACGAGGATTTGATAGAGTTTAACGCCATCCCCTCGAGCAGATGGTTTAGAACATTCTGTCAACGCTGCCACCGATTACTGCAAACAGATTCTGGTTACACTGATAGCCCCTCTGGGAGCCCAGCGAAGCGCTGGCTGACCCCGCTCCGCGGGGCAAACCCTGCTGCTGCGGGCGCTGCCGGCGTGGGGAGGATGCAGGAGCCTCTTCCCAAACAGGCACTGGTACCTCCCCACTGCAGCTCTGCAACCGGCAGCTGCTCGGAACAGCAGTAACAGGTTTTAGTGTGTGATATTTTACGCTCCTCATTGTGCCTTGCAAACAGAAACCATTAAATACCTTTTCCTTTTTTTGAAGAGTTTATATTGTCACACCTCAGGCGGGGGCAGTGCTGTCATTCCCTCGCGCAGGTTCAGCTATCCTGCCTACCCATTCGGTACCAAAACACTCTGTGCATCCACAGACTAGTTTGAATATATGAAATATGAGCTTATGTATTACATATTCATTAGCAACATTTTCTGCACTTCCTGAATAGATATGAGTCAGAGTGGAATCACAGTTAAGACCACGGCAAAAAGCTTTTATAAACTTGTTCCACTTTCTTACTAAAGTAATATCTTAATACGTTAGCTTTGTATTGCTCAAAATATTAACTTATTTAGCTTAACACCCATAAACAACACCTGGCCTTTATGGATTCACTACTGCAGGTCTTTTTCAGCATTGTAAGTCAGATCTAAATTTTTAAGCCTTTACTTTTCTTCTAGGAGAAGCTTGGAGCATCAGAGTTACCAAGGCTGCTCTTCTGTCCCAAATTTGGTATCTAACACTACATTATATACCGGTAATGGGGCAGGGGGAAGTTCAATTTATCTTTCTAGCTGGAATTCATTCTGCAAAGCAATTAACTGCTTTAAGAAGGATAAATACACACTTAGAATTAGGATGAGGAACTGGTCTGAGAAACAGAAAAACAGACACAAACTTTTGTTCTGTCCCTCAGCTAAGGGCTTGCACAGCACAGTTGGGCAAAGCTCATCAAATGGAAAACCAAGAGGCTTCCTTGCTCTTGCTCCGGCTGGGTTTGCATCAGGGACAGCGGACACATTCCCATGCGGCCGCCAGCATTGCAGCTTCCATTGTAGTGGTCACAACATCTGCTGCTTCATGCCAGTTATAAGCTCACTCCAGGAAACACTGGTCTGTAATGCGTATCTTGGAGCTTCCTTAGTGCAAGACCCTTAGGAGACTCCAGTGGCTCCTGAGACCTTTCAGGAGCACACCAGGTACCAGACTTCGACCCTCAAGAGTAAGGAGGGCTCAGATATCCATTAGACTGAAGTGTCATAGCAGCAGAGTCCAAGGGAGCTACTGTTAGCTTCCCCAGAGCAAAACGAACAGGAAAAGAAACCCCTTGGCTCTCCTGAGAAGTACCGCATCCAAGAAACACACGTGGGCTCTGAGCCCACCTCCTACGCTAAGGAGGAAAAGATATTTTTGTGCCCCTAAGGAACCAGACCTTTCTCCCCTGTCTTCTTCCTGGTCTGCACCAACAGGAGAGCAAAATAAGTAAGTAAAAACCAAACGTTAACAGAACCGATACTGGCATAAAACCCCTCACATCCTATGCAGAGTCACATAAACAACAGTATAGTTTTGTTTCCTTTTCTTTATTTTTTTAAATATCCACTGACTGCACACTTTGAACGGAAAATAACAGCCAAGAAATTATCATTCTCTGGTGACAGTTCAACAGCTTAACTTGACGTCCCCAGTCTGAGTCCAGTGGACAAATACCCACCAAAAAAGACAAGTGAAGATAAGCGAATTCCTCTTTGGCAACCCAGGTGGAGACCAGCGGCAGGAAGGCTGCGCACACTGCACCGTTAGCACAGACGGCCCTGCAGACACAAAGCTCAGGTATATTCGACAGGCTAAACAGCTGTTTGCATAGGAATTGTGTAATTTAAGATCTTTTCATAAAGAAACTTTTTATACCATCAATTTCATTTTAGCACTTCTAAGAGAAAGCGCGTTCATTTGGCCTGGTGCAAGTTTACACTCTTAACTGCGAGCATTTGGGCCAGAGACCCTCTTTCCCTCCCCAGGCATAGCGGTTTGATACCAAGCGCATCAAATCAACAGAAAGACTCCCACAGTGTCACCAACCAGAACCTGTCAGCATTGCTGTCATACATATAAACCCAACTATCAGCAGAAGTACTATTACAACAGATGCTGTTTACAATGGTATTTCAACAGTTCTATTTATTACATCACTTCCACCAAAAGCACATTCAACTTCTGCCTGAATAAAAATATTGCCGTTTTGGGGATGAAGATAAATTTCAAAATTCCAACAAGCCTACACTTTTTCCAGGCACTTGGCGCATCTACACTTTATATTTGAGGCATTTTATTAGAGGAAGAGTCCAGGCGGTTAGAGGACAGCTGGTGCCATAGCTTGGGAGAATGAGCTTTCCCCGGGTTAGCAGGGTGGGTGACAAGTTGCACAGCAACACCTGCTGGCAAGTCTACAGAGGAGAATGTGTCACTGTCCCCTGCAGAAGCTGCTCTTTGCTGGAGAAGTGGTAGCATCGTCACCACCAGCAGCCCCATCCTGCAAAGCCTCACCCAATGCCTGTCTCCTCCCAATGTGAGCTCAATAATGTGCTTGGCTTGGGTAAGAAGATTAAAATGAGAAACAGAAACAAAGATAAAAAGGGGATTAAAAGAGGAAATAGATACAGGAGACAGGAATATGAGCAGGGCCACAGTGGCAACACTCCAGACAAATTGACTACTAAATGTTTGTAGACCTTACGATTTTAATTTGAAATAACAAAAAGACAATATTTTTCAGTCACATCAGCTTGGACAATGGCTTTCATTAGAAGGGGTTACTGCCTCTTCCCCATTACACACTCTTTCTGTGATGCTCAGAACACCGCACTATTTTTCCTTGGATTTTTTTGAAAATAAGAAAAAAATTAACAAAGTAAAATTTGTTGACGGTCCCCCTTGGCAGCGCAGTGGGTGTTCTACCTATGGGCTGTCACATTTGCCATGTTCATTTCTGCAGGTGCTAAATACATGCTGACAACAACATATGTTACCAGTCTTAAATGTGTGGTGAGTTTTGTGGTTTTTTTTTTTTTAACCTTGTAATTACAGAGCGCTCATAGCTGGGGGTGGGGGGGGGGGAAATACAGGTGAAAGCTGACTCTGCCCAGTGTATTTAACATTCACCTACATTCGCATTCTCTGTTTTGTGACTCGGGTATTTCCCTAATGATGCACAGGAAGAAAAGGCAGGGGGGTGGAGGAGGAAGAGAAAGGATCATATCTTCCAAATAGTAGTTATTTAAAAAATCATCAAATAAATTTTGAAATAACAGCATGCAAAATAAGCATTGGTTCTCTCTGGAATCACCCCTTTCCCCCTGTGTCTCCTCACTTGTATTTCTGAGCTCTCTTTTTTTTATTTCCGTCTCTTATTTTAATCTCCTTAGTCCTGCCAAGCGTGTTATACGTGGTCTCCAAAGGAGCATTTCCTATACATGCTGTTATACAATAGGACTCACCTATTCAGCTGTATAAAAGTTGAACTTACCCTATTAATTATAGTATTATTATTTTTGCCTGTTTAATGTATCACGCTATTATTCATTGAAACCTATACACTGCTCTTTAGGGCAGCTCAATATTAAGAAACTACATATATACATGAGTCAGGGGAAAATGACATACTTGACCACAATTTATCAAGTTATTTTTTTATATAACCATTCTGTTCAATATACCAGAATACCTTTGGTCACCTGAAATAAAGTTAGATCATAAAATCAATTAGAAATTTCTCTAGAAAATAAACCAGATTACCTGCATATCAAAAAAAAGATGTGATGGAGGATATTAAAATCAAGAAATATTATTTCATGTATGATCAACCTATTACACACTAAAAGAGCATAAAAAAAAGCTACAGAAAAAAAATGTATTTTCTCAGTCTGTTCCACAAATCCGATGCAGTAGGTTTTAGTTACACTATTTTAGTTCTAAGCAAGTTTGAAACATTGAGATGAAAAAAAGTGTTTCCTTGCTTTCTCTGCAAAATTTCAACTTTATGATAAGACTAGGATTCCTTACTTGAGGATTAAAAAAATAAAACAAAAAAAATCTGAAGTCACAGATACTCCCAGCTCGGATCAAGAGGGGAAGATGTGGCAGGATTCATTCATTGCTGCAGGATGCTCCCATCGATCTGGGGCTTCAGCTGTGTGTGGGGGGGAAATATTGTGCTGCTCAGTTCCAGGCATTTATATTTTTGCCAGTTAAAAAACAAACTTGAGCAAATATGTCAAATATTTGCCTTCATTGAGAACTAAGCCAAAGAAAACTGCCATGATAAACCAGCCCATCTGTGAATTGGCTCTGCAACTCAGACGGAACGACAATTTTGGGATCACTTCATTAGTGTTTGTCCTCAGACTCAGAGTGGTGAAACTTAATGTATGAACCCAGACTACCTCACTTACATCTCTCTAACGCAAGTCTATTCTGGATTTAAACAAATTTTATTAAAGGATGCCCCCCCAAAAAAAACCCCACCCAAACATAAAATCAGTCTTCTCAACAGTTAGCTTCAGAAAATAGAAATCTCTTCCGAGTGATAAAACACACTTACCATAGATTGCACTGTAATGTTAAAAATTTTTTACTTTTACCTAGTTTCCTTTTATACCAGGACTGTGTTCCTACAGCTGAAAATGATCCAAAACTACATACCACATATATGAAGTCAGACATTTTATTAGGTAAAATGCTGTCTGCCAAACAAATACATGCTTAAAGAAATAGTAGGTGTCAGTCAGCCAAACGCAGAGACTCCCCGCATTAAACTCTACGCAGAGTTTTCTTAAGTGTTAGATTCTACTCCAGCCCTTATAAAGGGTTAAAATACAGATGCTGTGAATGGAATGTATAATCCTTAAGGCCCTAGAGCATTAAGACATATCTGCTCCTTAGGGTCCATCTCTGTCCATAATCAATTTCTTCCCTTGGAGAACATTAATTGTCTCTAATGATAGCTTTCCATCAATACATCCTTGATCTTAAAAGGCCTGTACAGCTTTTTCCTTTATTCAATCAAATCATCTCTACAATTGCCCTCCTTTAGTAAGATAATACCTTTTAAGCCTTGTATTTTAATATAAAAAAATAAGAGGTAGCAGCAAATTCTAATGGAAGTGCTAACATTTGAGAACCAGGATGATGGCTTCCATTATCCTAAATAATGTTTGAAGATTACGGAAAGCACTGTGTTTCAAAAGGTGGAAACTAATCCTCCACTTTCAAATTATTCCTTGTACAAAAATCTGTTCTGACATTAGGAATTTTTGTGCCCCAACTACAGCACTGTATATTTAAATATTTGAATATGAAAGATAATTTTCAGCTCTGGAGGGGAAAAAGCAAATAATTACTATTTATAAGCAGTAAATGCTGAATAATTTGAGAAATTGACAACCTTAAACACAGAAGCCCTTTATTTTTTCATTCTACGGTGCAGGGGTGGCTTAACTCTTCACTCAAACCGCTATAACTCCAGTCAGAAGTTCCTAAAATTATTTTATTTCATGAGGGCTCAAAAACTCAATCTCCTAGTGACCCACTAATGTGTCTTGCTTTCCCCACCCCCTTCTCTTCCTTATACGTGCTTTTCAAAAGGCGTGGAAATTCAATTTTTTGCCATTCAACTGATTTGTTTCCATTCAAATAGAGGATTTTTCTTGCACTTCTTTATCTAGATTGCCCAGCACCAATCTTTGTTTCCACCTATATTCTAACATGCTTTTGTGGGAAATGCACCACTGTTTATAATGGCTCAAGGACCTCGAAATGAAACATTGATGGAACAAAAGACCTCAAATCTTTCAAATTCTTTACTTGGGATTTTTTTTTTTTTTTTTTTTTT
>VYZM01012607.1:164617-186704 GCA_013398915.1 Dromas ardeola
TTGTGTTTTTTTTTTTTTTTTTTTTTTTTTTTTTATATCCAGCATGAGTGTGACAGAATTTTGGTGACGCTTATTTAGTATCATTTTTATCTAAGAAAGGGCATGGAGAAGCTTTTCTGCAATCGGCTATCATTCCCCATTGACTGTAATATTAGAGCCTTCCACTTACTCAAAAATCACCCATACAAATAAATAAATAAAAGCAGGAGATTTACAATCAGAACACTGATGAAAAATCTAACAAACATGAACTGTGTGGATTTTCTTTTCATTCTCACGCAGGCACGAATATTTCCCTGCCTGATGTTCGTTTTACTATTTGGTATTTTGCAAAATATCGATGGCAAAAGCAGTAGGAGAAAAAATAATGCTAGGAATAAGAAAAAATAAGAAATATAGGCAGGTAGATACAATCAATCCAACAGCTATCAAACCTAAACAAAACAAAACAGGAAAAAAAAAAAAAAAAAGAAAAGAGACCAGTTAACAACCTAGATAAGAGATGAAAATTGCCAGTGAGGCAGATCAAGTTTATTCAATGCCCTGATAAGCACCTATTTGCTCTTCCCCATAATGCTCTCTCAGTATTTATAAATTATCATTTAATTATGCTGGCAAGTGGTAATTGTCAAATAAAGCTCAGATAGGCATAAGCCCTCAGGCTGCACATGACAGAAAAATATCTGTTAAAGCTGGGCTGATTCACACGCTTAGGAAATCATTTCCTTTCTTCTTTTTATCCTTGCCAACAAATTATATGAACTGGCACTTTGTGCTTTGTAGGCATTTTGAAGTCTATGCAGATTACAGGAAAGAAAAATTAGTTGTTTCAGTATCTACCATTCCTAAATTATTCTGCTGATTTAAGACACCATGTTCTGTTTCAACAAAAGAGTGCCAAAGATCAAGGAATCAGAGCCGCCTTCTGCTTAGAATTTATGCCCAGGGTCACTTTCAATTGGGTAAATCAAGATTTGGGGAATTATTGAATACTGTGCATAATAGATTTGATACAGAGCAATAGTTAAAATATGACGTTTATCCCATTAGGATAGAAACACTAAGCAATATTTTTAAAAAGTCTTTTACTACTTAGATTCAATTATAGACCTATTAAACAGTCTCTGATATACACAAGCTCTGATACAGACACAGGCACCCACAGATTTGAAGGATTTCTTAGTTTGAAGCACACATATCCAACTATTAAAGTATATAGAAAAATAGATGGAAAAGTAGTTTAGTGCTAAATAACAATAAAATCAGACTCTCGATAACTTTGACCTGGAACATGTGTCTGAACAACAGAAGTATCAGATTTAGGGTACGTTGCGAGACCATTTGCTATCAATGCCATTGCTAGCGCACTACTGCCAAAAACAGTACCAACATTCTGGTTTTTCTCTGTACAGTTATTGTAAGACAGAAACTCGGAGTGGCAGACAACTACCCATTAGCATATGAAGTGCCTTCCCCTGCAAGTGCGATACTTGTGCTACTTTACGTGTGTACTTCTGTGCATGATAAGTCCCTTCACAGTTAAAAGACTTCTGAGGTACTTTGGCCTACCAGAAGGAGCCCAAAAACAAGTCT
The DNA here is from genome assembly GCA_013398915.1 of Dromas ardeola. Classification (NCBI taxonomy): domain Eukaryota; kingdom Metazoa; phylum Chordata; class Aves; order Charadriiformes; family Dromadidae; genus Dromas; species Dromas ardeola. Next base: position 166,211 of record VYZM01012607.1, read on the forward strand.
CAGTCTCCTCTTGCTTTGAGCCTATGCCTTTGCGTATTTTTTTCTTCTCTCCCTCATCAGCAGAGTTCAATAGAATTTCTCTTGCTTTTTTATGCATAGTCTAGACACAGTTAACTTATATTCAAATCCGAGCTGTTATTAGTTAGCTGTTGTCACATATGAGGCTTCCGCCTATGATATTGGTGTATCCTGCATTATCTCGAACCAGCCTGAAAAAGTTACAGAGCCTTCTGAATCTTCCAGGAGAAGCTTGCTGATAAAGGAGGTTAGAATTCTTCAGAAGAATCTATTTTCCTTTCAGGCTACCGGTAACCCCCAACTATTACCACAGACAGCATACAGTTACCATATACTCAGTACACAGTTAGCAACTGCAGTAACACCATTTATTATGGCAAGAAACACTGGGAGAAAGGAGGGGATGTACAGGACAGAATTTTAACTTCAATGGAGTAACTATGAATTTTTTGCTTCCAATTTACAGGTTTCATGGCTTCAGTCAATGAACAGCACTGCGTATGGACTGCTTCACACAGACGCTTCCTGTCGCTTCAGAGCGGCTGTAAAAGCCTTGCTCAACAACAAGCCTTTTCTCATTACTGGAATGATGTACTGCCACTTCCCCATGTCTCGTGAAACACATCATCTTCCTCGGGAGGCTCGCACGGAGAATTAGTACCCCAGGGGTTAGATAACACATAGACTGACCAAGCAGTGCAATTCTCAGGTTATACCAGATGTTCAAGTAGCAGATAGCCAGAAAGTATTTCCTGGTGCTGCTGCAGCCAGAACAAGCTGGTGTCTTATATTCAACATAAGCAGCGAAGTAGATAACGATTCTCATAGGAATAGCTTTTAGCCACATTAATCTACCATAAGAGCTACTGCACAACCATGTAGTCTTAAATACGTACACTACAGTTTTGAAGCTCTCTATCAATTCCCAGAAGAAGATGCAGGAAACAACATGCTTCATGCATTGAAGAAGAAATAGGAATAACTCAGATAGGAACACTTCTTCATGTAGAGATTCCAGACATTAATTCCTGCAGAGGAGCATCGCATCCTAGCATCTGGCCTAGAGGTACAGTGAATCAATGCCAAATCAGAAATTTATGTTCGAGAAGATTGCTGTAGGAAAATCTGGAGAACTTCTGCCTTGGTAGCTTTGCTCCTGATCCACAGGATCCAACCAGCACATCAGCCGCAAAGTCATCAGAAGACAGACCGCCACTGAATCCACCCGCATAAAGGCTTCAGGATCTTGGATGTGAACATGATTATATTTCCTCCCCGCCCCGCTCCCCCCACCCCAAGACTATGAAACATAAATTTGGTTAGCACTGTTCATCTCAAATAATATTTTAGCAAAAGACATGCTATTTTCATTAAGTAGTGAACTGAATTTTGTATCAATTAAAGAGAAAAGAATGTAACTGCTCTCATAACACCAGAATACTCAACTAGCTGTAAGGAACTATTACACAGCTGACAGAGAAAGATAATGCAGAAAATTTTGGTGAGCTCTAATGCTTATTCTGAAGTACCTTTTGTGTTGACAGCTGGCCAAAAAGTTTTTCCCCTCTAAATGAGTTATTTTTTTCCTGGAAATCATTTCATACTAAGCCTAACCTCTATGAAGGAATTATTATACCAAGAGTCTTTTCCAACCTAAATGGTTCTGTGATTCCAAGACTGTAAAGAACTACATACCAGACTGGGAGGTGAAAAGGATCTTCTCTACCCATCAGCATTATTTCCATCGTCCTCTTGCTAATTTGGGTTTTGGAGATCTTTCCAGATACATTCCATAGACATAGGATGGCGTAGACATTTTACAAACGGGAAAGTAGGAATCAACTGACCTTTCAAAAATATTCCGTTTATCTACACATACTTTTTGACACAAAGTTGACTATGGAAAATGCATCATATTGCCAATCATAAATAGCAACACGGAACTCGGAAAGCTTCTGCTCTAGGGGAAATCTGCAAACCCACAATCTTTTCTGTTAGCAAAGAGCATAATGCTGTTGCTGTCAGAGGCCTTATGTTTATGAGCCTTTGCTTATACAATAATATTTTGTTGCATTTACACAGCATGTAACATTATCTAGAGTTACTACTGTAATTCTATCTAGAGAAAAACAGCATGAGAAACAGAGTCCTGTACTGCACAGATTACTCCTGATACTGTTCAAAGATGCGAATTGGGATTATAACAGACTTTCAACCTGGAGCAAAAAATACCCAACAGCACACTTCTACTGCCCTAATCTAGCTTCCTCCAAAACCATCTCTTCTCTGGTCACACATAATGTACCCATCATGGGTGGGAGACCGCTTCTGAAGCCCTCGTGGTTAAGATTAAGCATGAGAAAATTACGCATAGCCTAATAAAATATAGTTTGGTATTCAAATCTATATGGACAACTGGCAAGAGTCTGCTGCTACTCTTTCTCATCTCGCACAACAAGCCTCTAGCGACATTATAGCATTAGTGACTTCCTATATCTTAATTTGAAAAGAACAGGTCATGCAAAAAAATCTTGTCACAACTACAGGTTGACTTAAAATGGTCCTGTGTCTATAAAGTATGATGAGTCCTGAGCATTTTTCTATCATCTGAATTGATAATTACATCCTTGCCACAGAATTCTGAGAATAATTAAATACAGAAGCTGTAATTCCACTTTTTAAATTTTAGAGTAACTTCTAGAGTGTTGATGACTTTTATATCAAGTTCAATAGGACTTTTCCATAAGTGATACCACAATAAGGACCAGAATTCAAACTGCCTGGTTTTATAAACTCAGGATGTCTTTGCCTTTGCACTCAGTGCAGTAATTATTAATTTTTAGTTTTAAATCTGTTTTTCAAAATATAGATTCAGTTTTCATTTAAATTGTCCTGAGAAATTAATAATATTAAGATAATTAATAAGCTATTAATAAGATAGCTTAACACATCCCAGCAATTTATTTATAAAACTCAAAAGAAGATAATGAAAGGTCTTCCTGAAAAACCATGGTGGATTGGGAAATGTGGATTGACCAGCTATAAAAGTAAATTCTCAATAACAGCTACATTCCCCTTTCTGGATTTTTCTTTATGGAAATGCTTCATCACATACATAAACGGTAATTTTTAGTTTAATTCTGCTCTCATCAAACCACTTGGAAATCACATCAAATACATATACCATAAGAACACATAGACTGTATCCAATTTAAGACGAAGTCAGACCTATGTACTTGGATCTGAAACCTCACAGAAATTCTGTGAAAATCCAGATGTAAACTTTGTAGCTCAAGCCTGTCTCATTACTGCAACAGCATTAATGAGATACCTCTCTCTACCTTCCATACGTTTCCTGCTGATTTCCTACATCAACCCGATAGAACCTTCACGGTTTGGCTCATGACAGCAAAAGCAGGAATATGGGGTTTTTTTCTCTGCTAACTTTCTGGAAGGACTGGTTGGAAAATGTGAAGGAACATGCTGACATAGCATGAAACAGCAGAAATGAAATTATCAATTTTCCTTAAAAATTGATTCTCTGAAATATTCAGGAGAAAACTCTGTGTCTCCTATTCACAGGACAGTATCTTACTTGTTAGGGCCACTTTAGGGAGAAAGATTTAACTACAAAAGTAAGTCTCTCCATTTTTAATCCCTATTTAAAATTAGGTTGTTGAAAACTAGCTTATGATACGAAATTTTCAATTTATATTGATTAAATATTTTGTATGTGGAAAAGTGGTGCTATCAATTAAGCTGGAAGTATATACTGGACTATCAGTTTTCCTGGAAACATGTGCTATTTTGACATACGCTACATTCAGCATCACATCGTCAGCATATACACTGTAATTTAATTAGTTTCCTTGCTTATGGACCAATTTACTTTTTCCTTAAGAGTTCATTTTTTATTTTGCTTAAACACTACATGGTGATTTTGTGATTACGGTAATCCAAGCTCCCTTGTACTCATTCTTGAAGGGCGTTCCCAGGAGCAAGACCCAGCATGTGCCATGGCTACTAGGCAACAGAGCATGGCCACCGGCTGCCGAAAAAGCTGCATAAGGTTGCAACCTGCCTAACTTTGCCCAAGTGCAGAATATCGCCACCAATATTAACAAAACTTTTAGGAACGCATGTATTTGATAGTGCTACATTTCTTTCAAATCTCATTAAGTGTCAAAGGTACTGGGCAGAAACACGGACAGACATGGGGAGAGGCCGCATCATCGCACAACAGTAAACCAAGCTACAATTTTCTAAGAGGTTCACATCAAGAGATCTGGAATCAGCTTCTTGCTTTGTTATTTATACTGCGAAGATTACTCATTTGAATTTATGAAGTGCTGAGAGACCCCAAGGAAGAAGATGCTGTGAAAATACCAAGCATGTTTATCAGTCTGTTCTTGTTCAAAATAGAGCACACAAACTAGCCAGGCAGGGAAGACATCCTTTATGAGCACAAAGCTGGGATTCCCAGCCGCCTGTGTGGAATTACATCCACAGTGAGGTGACCTGAACAATCCTGGCTTCTTCCTCTCCCAGGGACAGGCGGCAGCTGGGAGTTAAGGACCTTCAGGATATTCATGGCCTGTTCCTTACTGTTTCAAGAGACCCAAAACCTGCTAGCAGTAAGAAAGCACATAGCTCTCTTTCTAAAAAGCAGTCATTGTCTAGTCCCACTTTCTCTGAAGGGTGTTAACTCGATACGTGTTGACAAGGATAAGCTTTGCTTTAATTTAATATCTTAGAAATTATCACTGGTTTGCACGGGGTGTGGCCAAGAGGAATTTCCACAAGTCTTCAGGTGGTGCTGGCACAGCTCAGCACAGCCAGCAATCCTACAGCCCGATGGAGAAGGATCTCAGGCAAGAAAGGGCCAGTCACCCCAGGAGAAAACTCAAGAGATGTGTGTCTGAGGTCAGGCCCTTTGGGACTGAAACCCCCTTCTCAGGTTAAAGGAGGTCGCTACCTTGCAGCTTGGCAAGGCAGTTGCACACGGTGTCCTTTAAGCCGGCGTCTCCTCTTGGTGATTACTGTGGCTTCACAAACAGCAGGCAAAAACAGATTTCTGATTTTTGTTATGTGAAAGTATTTAAAAATTAAAGAATATCATTTGGCCTTGATGAAACTTTTCTCTCCCCCCAATATGTTTCTTCCCTCCCACTCTCCATACGTTTTTCACATAATATAACCCTTTTTATATTATTTAGAAACGTATTAATGAGCATCCTGCAATTACCACAAACCCAAATGATGAAAACACGTAAAATATATTTAGTTAGGAAACCGTTGCAATTTGTCAAGATACCTTAAGGAAGAATTATTTATTACAAATTGAAAAGTACTTGAAGGATAATACAAAATGACTTCACAACTAAACCAAAATTTATTAGCTTCTTCAGGTATTTTCTAACATATGTCTGAGATTTTTCATGTTGTAATTGAAAAAGATTTCACCCCCCACAATTACACACTAACAGCTACATGGAAAACATAAAATATTAAGAGTTATAATTCATTTTCAAACTACTGTTTCTATACAATTTTTTGTACCCAACTTACTGTGCTAGAAAAATTATAGCACTCATTCTGTGTATATTGCATTTAACGTTTCATTAGGAAACTCCGCTGCCAGTAGAGCAGCGCTGAAGCTGTCAGATTTCAAATGCAGCTTTCCCATTTTAAGAAATACAAAACTGTGATATTTTCTCTATCTTCTAATTCCTACGTTATTATATAAGAGGATGTTTATTAGTGTTCTTCAAATGCATTCTGTGCTGAACTCTGTCTTCAATTAAAAATTCAAAGAAAACGTTAAGATCATCCAGTCAGACAGTTCTATAGTCTGGGCCATATAATTTCAGTTATTCCTGTACTGAGCCAAATAACGCGTGTTTGTGACTGCCTCATCTCTTTTCTCTGGAGAGAGTGTATTTTCCTTTTCTTTTCCATTAATATCCTGATTAATATATCTTCTTCTTCACTCAAGTTTGGTTTGCATTGTGACATATCATTTTGCTTCAGTAGGTAAATATATAAAATGTATATCCAAAGTCAGGTTTGAAAGCCATGTAACAACTGACCTATTACAAACAATGGGGCTTCTATAGTGGCTAGCTTTGCCAGGATTAGCGTGTTTCGATGAGATAATCAACTATGCATTTTGTGACCAGCTCACTCCCATCCTGGCAAAACGATCTTGCTGGGAGGCAGACTGCATGCTTCACTACCAGGAAATGGACAATGACAGATAGTCTGCATTTCCATTTACACGTAGCCTTAATTGTTGTCACTGAAAAAGACGTGCCAGATACTGACACAACAGATCATTCAAAATAAGTTATGTATTCATGTTAAGCGTTATTTATCTAGACTGCAAAGGAAAACAAATATTGCTCTTTCTCCCCCCCTTCCTAATTAGCTGATTGTTTCAAATGCTTTTTGTTAGGGATTCAGCAATTTATGTTCTTTAAGCTTGTCATAAAGATAACGTTTATTATGAACTATGCTAAGAATACAGTCCTAATTCAGATTCCTTTCTTTTCTGGCTACACCATAATGAAGATGTTTGCAGGATTCATTTATTCGATTCTGTCCAGGGAACCTCATGAAATGTATTTAAAAATAAACACAATAAAACACCCATGCTCAAAACATCACTGGCATTTTTTGTGCGGGGCATCCTAATAACAGTGATATGGAGTCCTGTTAAAATTTGGTAACAGAAAAAAAACTGCATTAGCAGACAGGAAATTGGAAAAGAATAATCTAGGTAACGCTATTTAAGAAAAGCTGAAAATTCTGCTATAAAACCACCTCATTAAGACAGCTTTTAAAAGGTAAACAAAAGAAACCCCCAAATCCCTGAAGATTAGAGATAATAAAAGTAACTTCTTAAAAACAATTGCATAATGAAAGATAGCAACTTCTAACACTGGAAACCCTCTGAATAAAATTAATTTATAGTATTGTGATTATTATTATTAATAATAAAAAGGATTATGGTATTTCATTGCCTAAGCCAAGGCCACTCATCTTGACCACACCATGAAATGAGCACAAACGTCCTCATCGAGGGAGAGGAGTTGGTCTGGGTCCCCACACACCAACGCTCTAATCCGCCAGTTTCCCCCTTTCAAACTTCTCAGTTTCGTCAAACCCAGAAATTCACAGATTTACTGAAGATGCTGAAGTAGAAAAGTCTCACCAGCCTGAAAACAGATCTAAACTGGTTGTATATAACACATGGAACATAACACAGAAACAAGATGTACAGAAAAGACCTGCTCTGTATTAATCAAAGTCAGTAAAAAAAACTTCACTGCTTTTAAAAACATAATCTGGTTTCAATACGTACTTGCCACAGTTCTGATTTTATACTATATTTCTTGGGTAAAATAGCTTTTCATGAAAATCAGTGAAACAGCCTGTTTCTACAATTTCTTACAGCCCAGCAGGCAGGCCTACCTCTACTGCCTTGTTAATTATGAATCCTTTCTGTAATGCTAATAGATTATTCCACTTTGAATGAGCATCCAAAATTATTTAGTAACACCTTGTTTAATATGACAGTTTTGTGATTTTACATATGAAATAATTAATTTGCTTAAAAACGTGTAAACAATAAAAGAGCCTTCACTTGTGGTATCAGCTCTTTTACCAGCATAAGCAACACTGTGGGCAAGTCATTCATTTCTTTCTGGGTTTCTTGGGTTTGGGTTTTTTTTTTTTTGAAAATTCAGCCAACATCAGCTTAACTCTATCTCCACCAGGTCAATACGCACAGGTAGTATGGATGTGACAACAGATGGTAATACAAATGAATTTTGCATATATGCAATATACACGTACAGTCAGCATCTGTCTATAGCAGGTTCCATGCCTCAATAAGTAAATTGGTTTTAATCTTTAGAAAGTGAAAACAGAATGCAACTTAATTTGGATTTGTTTTTATTCCCACCACGCTTCTAGTTTGACTGTAAAAGCCACAGTAAATGGCCTGACTTGAGAAATGCTAAGTACCTACTCGTTCTTCAACCTTTCGAAAAGCAGGTTTCCTACAAAAGGGTTGAGAGATCCAACTTCACACATCTACGTTCCTGGTCACACATCGGCCAGCTCCAAAAACAGCAGCTGCCATAATGGACCCTGACACTGGCTAATCCAGTTTCTGGTTTATTGGCATGAAGCTGATTGTGGCCCATTCCAAATTACCTGGAAAACAGATAACCCCACTTTGCAAGCATTTGCGGTGCTGTATTATATGGCAGAATTAAAGGTTTGTAACTGTAAGTGAAGTTATTAAGAGAAATAAATAATATAATAGCATTAACACAGAAGTACAAGGCTCAGATTAGAGATTGCTGTAGTCTCATAGTCATATAGATGCATTTTGCTCTCCTGTCACTTAGCAATCCCGTATCAAGGAAAGATGGGGGAATTGAAACCCTCTTGAAAACCCAGCCATTAACCCTTGCCTCAGTTTACCCAGCTGTAGTACCTTATGGTAAAATATAGATGTATTTTATGAGAGTCCATTCAAACATTTCCTTTTTCTTTTTTGCTGTTCTCTTCTAGTGTTTTGGAAAAAGCTTTTGCAGAGTACTTAAGTGTACTCTAGGAACAGATAAAGGACTTCCTAAATTGGTCTAGACAAACTTATTGCTTCCAGCTTAGTGACCCTTCTCAGGTGGCTTCAAATTCCTGTGCCATGTGAGGAGTAACCTAGGGAAGGACCATGAGTTGGTCGAACCATAACCTCAGCACACCTGTGTCACTCAACAATTTGATACCTGGTGGTCCCTAGACTGTTTAGATGAAGTACCTTTAGACTGCTAAGGACAGGACAATTTATTTTTACTCATTAATACATCTAGCTATTTCCCAATGTCACAAGCACCATCAAATAAGTTAATGACACTGAAACTGTCTGGGAATTGCCTGATATCCATATTTACTGCTCTGCATAAAGATCATTAGGAGGTGCAAGCAAAGGATGGAGGTCAATGGACAGATTTGCATCTCCCCACCTTTCTAGAACCATTAGATCAAAACTTTTCTACAGACAGGCAACTTCACTGCAGAAAAAGAAAATCCTTTTCACTGTCTGGCTTCCATTGCACCCAAACCAGAAACGTAACCCACCAGCACCTTGACGTAAGAGTGCTCCTTTCCAGCACAGCCCCTCTCGATCCACTGGGGTAAAGCAGATTGCAGGGGACAATTGTCACACATCCCTTTTCGTAATAGGTTGCCACGAAGGCCACTTAATGGCACATTATTGCAGGCCCGATAGCCCATTTAGCAGACAGCTGCATACTGATTACAATACGGTTATGATATTAATATAATTACACATTCTATATATAATAGACATTTTAGAACATATAATAACGTAATATTGCAACAAAAGACAGCCTGGAGTAGAAGTCCTGAAAGTATGCACAGCTATTTTTTAATTTATTTTCCTAGCCCGATTTTCTCCCTGTTGTGGCTACCTCCATTATGTCGAGGTAAAAGGCAACACTCACCCAGGCAAGGTCACAAGAGTCCTTTATGAGAAAATAGCGCACCACCACCTGAATAGCAACTGGCGAACTCGATGCGATCCTCCATCGGAACCAGACAACTCTCCACCAGTTTAAGGGCAGAACGCACCAGAAAGGTGCAGGCTCCCAACTCCTCAAACCTGAGGATGCTGCTCTGCAACACTCCCGCTGACTACATTAGAAACAAGAGAACAACTCCACGAAACAAACTCTCCTGTAATTCCCCACATCATTCCTGCTGGACTAACCCAGTCAGCTAAAAGAATTTCCCCGTTCGTTTAGCTTTGTGTGAAATACCCATCCCTTACGGTGCAAGAACAATACAAATGGATAATCAGGGGTATTGATTTCATAATGATTAATGGATATTGTACAGTATCTTTTTGCACTCTGCTTTCCTTACACAGTCAAGGCTTCCACTAACGTCACGGGGAGTTTCTTGAGTGAAGAATGCTGGACTAGGTAATTGTTTTTGCACTTAAGGGCATCTTGCTCCATTTGTTTTGTGCATAATAAAAGCTCATACTTGTACAGTAATTTAGCATTTCTGAATAAACAGAAATTGTGATTCATAATTCTCTATCTTCTTGTCCTCGTTTCTTTAAAAAAAAATTGAGTCACTGTTGTTTAATCCGATAATTATGCAAACACTAAATCTTACACTGGAGGAGAAAATGTTAACACATATTGAAAAACCAAAATGCGTAGAACTATAATCTGTATGATAAAATGCATTACTCTGTTTAAAAGGATTGTTTTACAGAAGCAATTAACAATCAGCAATCATATAGTTCAGACCGGTGTTTTGATGCCATCTGTTGGAGTAAGTCTTCACATTCCCTAGAATGAAGCTATAATTTTCCGTTTATGATTTCATTAGATGCATAGAGCATAACAGCTACAAAAAGAAAGAGGATTTCTCCAAACACTTTCATTTTAGAAAGAGCTGCTCTAAACAGTTCAGTTTGACACAAATCTTAGAATAAGAGGACAGAAAGTTAGTAAATTTGCAGTCATTCCCAGAACTCAGTAACGCATTCTAGTGTTTCCAGAAACGTTTCAGAAGCCTTATTTCCTAGTGGCAAATTTATGACAAATTTCTTTTATAAACAAAACACATTCCATTTCACTGGAAAACTGTAGTAGAAAGTACTCAGAAAAAAGGGAATTTTTGCTCCTTTTTAAAAACTGTAGTGAAGTTTTTCCAATGGAATAGGGTGTTATATTACCTCTCTCTCAAAAATACATTTTCCCATTTTATTAATTCATTAAATACTTGATTAAATCTTTGGGGGATTTTTAATACACTAGGGGGAGCTCGATCACTACATTGTACACAAACAATTAGCTGAAAGAAAGTTTAACCCTCTAAAAAGATCATATAAAAATAGTCTTATAGACATCTCTCACTGATAAACACACATATTTCTGTATGACAGCACTGAAACTGAAGTCCCACAATATACCAGGGAATACTAAATAAATAATAAAAAGCATAGAAATAAATTTAAATTACTCTTATTATTATTTTATTGTTACTGTTACAGAGAGTGCTCTAGTGTATCCAGAAAAAAAAAACAACACAACAAAAACCAAACCCACAAAAAAACCCCAGCAAAAAATAACCCCAAAACTTAAACCCAACCTAAAATAATTCTCCTTTTTCTCCTTGTACCACACGTCATACAAATTCACCTCTAAAATACTGACCACTGTGCTACAAATTCACCAATAGCATAAGTAAACAATGCTGCTACAGTAAACACTTGACCGTTACCTTTTTCTTTTGCATTATTATTCAGCAACTACCCAGAATGTTTGGCTAAGAGTATAAGGAATAAATTCTGATTTTACATATGATGTGCCTGCAAATTTTAGTCTTCTAAAATACACCAATTTGTAAACTTCTCGTTTTTAAAGACTCTAATCAGTTTACTCTATGACAGCAGGAGAATCTTTTTCCTAAAAGGAAAAAAAGATTTGATCTGGTAAATCATTGTTTTAATTCTTGATTCCTTTCAATGATTACGGTGAAAATTGCCCACTCAGCTGCAGCTTTCAAAATCCAGACCAGACTAGTATATAGGGCTGTAAAATTCTGCCCAACTCTACAATCTTCAAAAAACCCAACAACGCCAGGCACTCCAGTGCCCCAGATGTCAACGGGATTCCTAGAACGCAGCAAAACTACTTACGAAGGGTTAAAGGACCCACAACGGCAGGTGCCAAACACTGCATTTCAGATGCTGAAAAAGAATGAGCACAGGGCTCTGCCACTATGCTGATCTGCTATGTCTGAAAACAATTAATTTGTTTTAAAACAGGTTAAAAAATGCCAAGGATCTCTTGTTCAAATAAAGATCTGGTTATTCGCTCCAAGAAGTCAAATATCACACAAACTTTGTACGTGACTGAAGTTAAATTCACTATACAAAGGGGAAATTTAGTGTTTGTTCTGCTTGTAACCATGTATTTCTTCTTTTAAAAAACTGGAACCTTGAAAATACAGTATTCTTCTCATTTGTTTGGCCTCTCTTCATTTGTATACTCAATTATCTGTGTTTTCTTTTGCTATTTGTTTGCCCTATCGTTATAAATGTCCAGACTACTGTTTTTCTAGAACGCATTTTGCAAGAACTGGGTATTTGACAAAAGTGCTTTAACCTTATTTTAAGTAAAGGAATGCATTTTAGTACTAAAAAGCACTGGTAAAGGTAAGCAACAATAAAAATATTTATCTTAATAACAACAATTTTATTTTACTATTTTATTTCTTCTTCTGCACCCCCTACTCTCTATTTTTTTTTTTTTTCACTTCCTCCCACCTCCCCACCAGGAGAAGAGCTGCCCCGCATGTCGTATCATTAGTATTTCCAGTTAAAACTCCAGCAGAAACTCCTAGACATTGCTTTTAATATCATTATTTAGAGATGCTAGAGGGAAAAGGGAAAGGGAAAAAGACCATGGACTGACGCCCATCCAGACTGGTCTGGCTTGGTCATCCCAGGACTGCGAGGACAGAAACATTACTGGGAAGAGAAGCATAAAGTGGTTGTGGAGCAGATACTACCTCTTAATTAGAAGCAATGTTTTACCAGGTTGGATGTTTTGTTTTGTTTTTAGAAACCAAATTTAACTCCTACATGAATAATAACCTGTATCTCAAAGTGTGACCCTTGAAATCTAATGAAAAGTAGATTTGATCTAATCTGCATGGTCCCGAAACAAATCTGATATGACAGAGAGAGATAATGCTGGGAATATTCAAGAAATAATACCACATTTTATTCATGAATATGAATCACCATCTATGAGAGGAGGAATCTGTAGAACTATTTAGACCAGGGTTTCCCTGGATAACATTTCTCCATGGCCCCCACAGTGTGTTACGCTGACAGTTGAGGAAATATCTGCATTAGAAAGTACTTTGAATTCTTTTAAAAGCGTATTAAAAAATATAATTATGCTGCTCTCACTACTTTTCCCAAACTGCAAATACTCTATATGCATATATACACCAAAGAGCACGTACGTATTTTACACTCATCGCTCTCCTCGTTCCTCTACACTACACAAAACTTTTCTCAAATTCCACAGGATGCACACATATGCTCTATTAAATCAACAAGCTAGAAACTTTGACAGAAAATCATGTGTTGATGGCAAAGAAATAAAGAGGAAAATGTTATCTCTGTGGAATGGCCCGTAGTTTTTCCTGTGCTTTTTCTAGGGTAAAAGGAAATGTTTCTAATTTCAAGAGATCTAGTGACTGACTGATTGAACCTACCACCTTTCTCCACTGAAAATAGATTAAGGTAATTTTCATGTCTTAATTCACTACCAAAAATAAGTAGTTATTCGGTATAGTAAGCACATAGATAGCAGGCAGTATGGACATCAATTCAGATTTTTTTTCTAGGACAAAATACAGAACCAATAAAGCTGGATCTGCATTGAAATGATGGGGCTTTTTTCAGGCATTCATAATTCTATGAACTACTGAATAAACTAATCGCGCGAGTGTTACTACTACAAGTTTTTATTGATTGTATAGTATAACTCACCGAGAAACATCTCAGGCATGCTCTAACTCCGTTGAAGACCAAATGTTGCAGAGAAGCAAGTACTGGTAACTTCTATCGTGACTATGTTAAAGGTGCTCAGAGGAGTTCTGAAACTAAAGCAGCTTACGTTTTTTGATGAAACAAAGTGCAGTTTTCACCCTGCAGCTCCAGAATTAGGAACTTCTTACAGAGTAAGAGTGATAAAGAGCATGTGATTTAAAAAAGCTATTTTGAGCAAATGTTTGAAATAATGGATATAAAAATCACTATTGAAAACATGTTTTGATTCTGGCCTGAATTTCAGTTCAGTTTGGAACGATGGTCTCTGTCTGTTAAGCATCTGTTACCAACAGTAACTCTTGTCTACCAGTAACCGCCTCCCACGCAGTTTACTGCATCCTGACCAAGTTACTGCTTGACTTTGTGGGGAAGGAGAGGGATAAATTAAAAGATTAAACTTTTAAAAATCTCATTTTTTAAGCCAAGTTATAAAAACAAACCCAAACAACAACAACAAAACAAAACCACCCCAAAACCACACAACAAAAAACCAAACCATTGTATAAAGTATCTCAATAAAGCTCTTGCTAAGACCATTTATGAGATAATTGCATTAATAATTCCTTACTCCTGGCACTATTCACTTGCTGCTATAGCCAAAGGTTGTTCCCAATGCCTTTGCCTCAGCATCACACGAGGAGATCAGGTTTTGCTGCTTATTTAACATTAATCTTAAGTGCTTTTTGGAAGAAAATGCTTCCAGGGATACAGCTCTACAATTTGCATTCCTATCCCACAGAAACTACTATTTTGAGAAAACGGCAGTGCATTATCTCCAATGAGTACCTGCACAAGAGTGAAAATTTTTGTCCCAGTTTACCAGCTTCTACTGTGAATGCTTTACTTTCCACATTTCCCTCTGGATTTCGTGGATAACAAGGAGATGAATAGGAATAGGTGCTCCGTGGGAAGGGCATTCCAAATGCCCTCTGAGAGATACCACATGCTGCTTGTCACCACACTGTTCTTCAGGAACAGATCTTTATAGGCATTAAATGCTGGCTCACATCAAATTAAATACACTCTATCTCATGGAGCCTTGCTCCAATGTGTTATCCATAGTTTCTAAGTTCTTGTTCATAGTTTACAAGTTCTTGTAAACAGAAAGATGCTACACAACAGGCACGGGTAATAAAAACTACTCACACATCTGTAAGGGAAGAGATGGAGCTGGAAAAAATACCCTACATACTAAACAGCATTTCACGGAAATATGAAGAAGGAAAGTACAACTTAGGGCAAGCAGCAGCAATTGTATTCTCTCCTCTTTTCCCGAGTTTTGTTTGAGAAGTAGAGAAATCAGATATGCTCTGTCATTACAGCCTAGATACAAAAATATTTAAACCTATAAAGAAATTTTCTACGTCTAATGGCAAAAAAAGCCCCCAAATGACTGAATATACAGCCTTTAGGCTACACGTGTGGGTCATAAGAAGCAGATTTACAACGTACAAGTAGCAGTGCACATAATTACTTTTGCATACCAGAGAAGTAAGAAAAAGTGCATAAGCTATTGCCACAACAGGCACGATCAATCCAATACATTATGAGTAGAGACACCTTATCTTCAAAGGCAATGTTTGATAAACTAAAAGCCAGAGGTTGATTTGAATTAACCTCTGATAAAAGTCACAGGTGTCACCCAAGGATGTGGCACTTGCTCATCTTCCTGTTCCTCTCATCCTGCACAGCTCCTAAATGAGGGCAATGTTTTTACTTTAGTAAAAGCAAGTTTCCAAACAAACTTGCTTGTCAGAAGGAGATTCTGGAGCAAAAGTGGGAAGACAAAAAAAAGGGAGATTTAACTTTCCGTTTTTTTTTTGGTTGTTAAAAACATTGGCAGCTTTCACGAATGTTAACACCGTATCACACTACAGCATCCTGAAGCTTCATCAACACGACTAGTCATGTTATCTTTTTCTAAAACCATAACTACTCATTACTAATTAGCAGTTGGCTTGATTCAACATCTATTATGATAAAGGAACAGTCTTTTCCACCGATTAGAGCATGTGCTGGATCAGGTGGAGTTAACGAGTGAGCTCGTCCCACAACCTACATCACAAATACCTACAGGTACACCTACTATGAATTCTGATATAGGTGATTGACAAAGGGCTCTAACTTTACTTGAAAGGAAAAAAAGTCCCAATTTCCCTTCCAAAAAAATTTAGGGTCCAAATATTCACTTTAAACAGTTTGTATTACCCTGTCCCATGACTTCCTTTGCCAGACTCTGGAATGGAGCCGAGAGAAGGTGATGGGGTTTTATTCCTTACATGAACTCAGTGTCACAGGCCAGCACACTCATCCAAACCCATCACAGAGCTGAGTGTCAGGCACCAAAGATTTCTGCCTGGCAGAGTTAGTCCATCAGTATGAACTTAGGTATAGATATATTACCAAGTCTTATACCTGTCTTCAATTTATTTATAGGATCTCTTATTTATAGTATGTGAACAACTTCAAAAGGATAGCTAGGGCGATTTGTAATTCAGAAAATTTTCAAAAGATGGCTCTAAGTTAGAAGACTAAATTCTATTGAATATTAGCATAATTCCATCACAAAGTAGCTTCTGGAAACTGTATCATCCACCATTAATCATCTTAAATATCATTTAACATCTACATCAGCTGAAAAGAAAAAGAATTCCGTTGTCTCAATCTAGTCCCTGGCAGACGTTTATCAGCATAAACAAACCGCTCCATGACAGCATACTAATGATACTCTATGTTCGTTAATTACTTCAAAATCAGAATGATACAGCCCAAGGTGCAATTTTCAGAAGGCAGCTTCTCTACTGTGGGGTTTTTTTTGTTCGGTGTTTTGTTTTTTTTTTTCCGAAGGACATACCCTCTCAAGTGTATTACAGCATTACATCGGTAAACCCGGACAAGAAATTCTATTTCACACACTCAGTTTTAGTAGGCTCAATCTGTCTATCAGTGCAGAGTTCATGTAAAATTATTTTAAAAGACAAATACGTTTATGATGTACTGAAAATATAAGAAGTCAATTTCAATAGTGACTGCCCCAGACAAAAAGAAACTTGAAATCAAACCCCTAGGTTATAACCACCCACCTGTTCTCTCTCTAAAAAAACCATAAAGTGAATACACACGTTCAAATAACTATGAAAGCATTACCAAAAGTGAAAAATCTAATCAAAGGCATGCATAATAGCTTTATCTTCTGACTCTTTGCCCGGAATACCTCAGAAATATGAGTTACCAGTTATTACAGATAAAGAAAATAACAACAGGTTAGGTACTTGTTGACTCAAGAAACATAACCAGCCTTATGGGTTCTTAGGTTATTAATACACAAGTCAAATGTAGTCTTAAAATACCTGTATTTGACATATCAGGAAATGTCAGAAAAAGTGATTTTAAATTCTGCTTGTTGACGTGGTGACTCATCTCCACAAAGAACAGAAGAGAGCTGTTTACCTTTATTTTCCAGTGGCAGAAACAAGAACTGATGTAACTTATTTTCCCTTAGTCACTTAAAACAGACAACCTTTTCCTTGAAAACTTTATGGATAACAAGCATTATCATTTAGCAGCTAAAACAGAAGAATATGTCAATAAACATAAAGCGTTTCCTATTCTCACAAGAACTAATGCAGACAAGATGCAGGCTTTGCAATAAAAAAATAAAAAAATAGTAATAAAAAAAATTAAAAATCTTTAGAAACTTAGTGTTCAGGCTACAGGGGACAAAGTCTTCACCCAGTTACACAAAGCATTTGCTCACAACAGCATTTATTGAAGGGAACCAGACTCGCACCTGATGATCACTGGTCTCAGCGATGCCAGAACGTGGTACTGAAATGACATCTTTGCTTTTGGAGCGCAGGCAAGTTTTAATATACTTTTCAGTCGGACTTGCAGCTCAAACATCATCTAGCTCCCTCTCACAAGGTTTCCGGGAAAAAATGCAGACCAAACAAAAATCTTACAATATACATTGTACACATTGATTAAAAACCTCAACTGAGACATTTCTCAAGCTTTTAGTTTTGGTAAGAATGTTCCTAAATTTAAAATACAATTCTGCTATTTGCCTAACATTAAGAAGGCCGAATAATGAACAGATGTTGTCCCTTCCTCAAACGCACACCGAATTCGTGCTGCAAGAGAGTATGATGACTCCAGTATATCAACATTTTATTCACTCTTTAAAACATGAATATTTAAACAGAAGACGTTTTTCCCCATGCAGAAGCCTAAATAGAAGCTCTTATCTGAAATAGTAAAAGCTGTTATTTTTTTTTTCCAAGAGGTTTTAGACTGTATAGAGATAGTTACATACACAGTCATCTCAAATGAGAGGGCACCATACATACATGTAATTGGTTGCTTTTTCTTTTTCCTCGGCAGTCTGTACAAAACGTGAAAATGTGCCTGCTTCTGCCTAGCCATTAAAAGGCAGTGGTTGCACCATACTGTGATTTGGGGAGCTGAAGAAAATAGCCAGAACTGACTGATATCTGATAAACAGTAACAGGAGTCAGTTTATTGCACCAATCGTTAAATAATGGTGCTGATTATAAGGCTGCTAACTGCAGATGCTGTAATTGTCTGTCATAAATCTTAGTCATTTGTGACAGGAGCACAATGAAAGAGAGCATCTGCTTGAGGGCAAATGACTTCTGATAAATATCAGCTCTGCTAAAATGTACTTGGATGTGTCTCAATATTTTGGAGAGCCATTCATGTTGCTTCCACAAATGTGAAGTTATTATTGGTTTGTATTGATTTTGCCACCTTGGGTTTTTTTTTTTTCTTTTTAAAGAGACAGAGTCAGAGAGTGACTCAAGGTTGAGTTGAATTGAATCTCAGCTCTTTATCTGATCTACTCATTCCTCTCAAATGCATGTTTGAGTGAAAAAAAAAATAATTGCACTTTTTCAGAAGATTGCTGTGCAGAAACACAGCCTGGAAAATTCAATATGTAGTTCAGCTTTTTATTTTTTCCTCTTAAAGTCACTCCTTACTGAAGGAAAAAAAAAAAACAACAAACATTTTTAAAGCATGTTTTTTTACAAAATATTTTAAAAGGATTTAAAGTAGTTGAAGTAAGAGTCAATTAAGCTTTTTCTGGAGGATAATAAAATGCAAATTTAAAAAGCTATCAGAAAGTAATTTTTTGTTTTCAGAATAATTAACAACATTTTCATTTGCCATCCAACCTATAACAATATAACAAAACCCACTAAGTTCTGCCATCCTGGCCCTTACTTAACAGCACTTTAGTTCTTGATCTTATAAATGCTTATCATTCAGCAGTCTATTGCAGTCTAATTTTACCATCAGTGAAAGCTGTGCACGCACATACTGATATCTAAATATGTATTTCTCAGTGATATTCTTAACACATCATTGGGATTACACTCAAAACATTTTAACAAGTAAAGGTAGCAAAATTGAACCTGAAATTTAAAATTAGGAATTTTACTGGTAACTGACCATTAGAATAGTTCTGTTCTAGCAGTTCCTTGCTTAATTCAATTAACTTTGCTTATTCTTTGTAACAAATGAATATGGGATTCTACTGGCAGCAGTTTCCTTCACTACACAATCGCACGGTACCAAAATAGGTGCAACTCACATGTCGAATATGCAAAGTCTGGTGGAGTAAATCGATTGCAGCTACCTGAGGGAAGTCTGACCCATGCCATTTATGTGTCAGGGCATCACCTTAAGGTGAGACAGGGTTGGTGTAAAGAATTAAGCTGGAAATTTTAATTGTAGAGAAAAGTTTTCTACTTTTTAAATAACTTTAATAGGGGGCTAAGACAAATATAGCATTGAACCATATCTGATCATGCAACCTGTCTCATCGGTGAGGTTCAGACTTAGAGGTTTACAACACAATCCCCTATCACTTGATTTAATAACGTGGCAACAGCAGCATCACCGTCTGTCACGTGGACCAGCAACTGCAAACCAGTCCAAGGACACGAAGGGCAGAGGACCCCAGAATCCACAGGACCCCACTACTCCAGAATCTGCAGTATATTCCAAATATCATCGACACCTCAGCCCCAGACTAGCACAGCCCAAACTGGGTCATGCTCTTCTATGATCTCCTCTTTTGCTTACATCTAAGCTCTGCCCTTTTCAGCTCTTGGGTTTCTTTTATTTCAGCTAATGGCATCGTTTCTCATCTCTCCACAATCCAGTATGTCTCCTTAGTCTTATGTGTTGCTGGGAAATCAGAGGCAGATATTTTAAGACAACAGACTATTTCTGTACACATTATTCGAGCAACTCTTGACAACCAAAGGACAACTGAGAAGGTCCTAGTTAGCATCTACAGAATATCCAGGGTATCCCCAAGACCAAAAAAACCAACCCAACCAACACACAAAAAACCCCAGGCCACGTTCTGCTCTAGCACAGATCTTAAAATCCCAGCACAGAGTGCAATTATCAAATTCCATTGAATACTTGAGGACGGGGCGGGGGGAGCATGGCTGGGGGGTGGAAAAGTGTACCTAGGTTACACGCCAGAGGTCAGAAGATAAATGTAAATTTTTTTTTTTTCTTATTATTCAAGTTTTGGTAGTTTTTCCTTTCATGGGACCCAATCAAGCTCTTGGGAGCTCTAGCTTTTGTATGTCATACTAGAAAGCAAATACAAGTGTAGCATATGATACTGACAGACAGAAGAAGTGATGCATGAAGGATGGTAGTGGATTTGACTGGATCTCTTTCCCACGTACTTCCACATTCATGACATTATAAGGATTGAATTTTTTTTTCCAAAGCTGTAGAAATCCTGGAGAAATA
>VYZM01012607.1:190903-228118 GCA_013398915.1 Dromas ardeola
TGCAAACCAATATGCTGAAGTAGTAGCATGGCTTCATTTCAATTTAATTTTTTTTTTTTTTTTTACAATTACTTTTAAGCTTGAATTGCAACTCTTCTTCTCAGATCCATCTATTGTCTTAACAGTTCAAAATTAAGATGTTGTAGTCTCTAAATTCCTTTCGAATGAGCTTTAAATGATGCCTGTGCAACACCCTTTCAAGGCAGATTCATTGCTTTCGGTGGAATGCCAGCAGATCAGCAGGGAGCACAGTCTGTGTCTGGGAGGCCACATGGGCATTCTCGCCCGGAGAGCTGGAAGCCTATCCTAGGGGCACTCAACGGGTTAAAACCACTGCAATATGCATTAAGCACATGTTTCAAGTCAGCAGGGTGCCAGTCTAAGATGTCCTCAAAGCCTAATTTGATAGATATTATGCCATATGCTGCTGCAAGCAGTTAGTAATAAAGAAAGTAAAAATTTTATGGATGAGCAAAATAGGAGCTCTTATGGATGGAGTGTTTTTAAATCAGGTGTATAATTTACCTACCGTCAGACCACATGTAGAGTGCATTACTCAATTGAACTTACAAGCAGATAGGAAGGCAGTTTCTTTTAATAAGCACTTCTTCAACTTATTGGCTCTACAATTACTTGCACCAATTACCAGCAGCTGCTGCCTGTTTGGTGTTTTATCTTAGACAAGGAGTTACATTAGTTTCTAATCAACAAACCATTCAAGGACTCTTTAAAAATATTTAAATTTAATTTCCCCATTTATTTTGAATTAACTGAAATACTGGATATTTTCATTGTAGTACTTTGGTTCTTCTTAGGTTCTTCTCCAAACATAGATTTATTGTTGTTATATTAATTTTATAGATTCTATAAATCCAAGAGTATACATCAAAATATTTGATACAGACATATATATGCTTTCAGTACATGCAGCATCAGTATTGGCCTTATTAACCGTATATGGCAGTAAATACACAGTTGATTGTTACTGCTTTTATAAAACATTAAGCTTGCCATAGAATATATTATACTCCAAGACCTTTATGACTTGTTCAAGTCTTTCAACTTTGTTTGTTGTTTACCTGTCTGACTCATACTCAATAGGGCACTGGCTAATGTACCAAGATAACAATTACCAGGAAAAGCATTTTAATATTTTTTAAAAAACAAATGAAGATACTCTTTGTTGTGGGAAGGAAGGATTATATTTTTTCTTTATCTGTATATTTTCAAAATTGTATTTCTAGAAGTTTCCAAGCAACTTAATGACACTTGAAAAACACCTTTGTATAACATGAAAACTGGTATTTCTTTTGTAGGTTTTCTTCCCAAATATTTCAATGGGAGAAACAGAATAAAACAAATAATTTAAAACTATAAGTAGCAGAAGTAGCTGAAAAACGAAGATGTACTGTAATACGAGACTCAGTTTTTGCAATTAAAACTAATAATTAAATAAAAAACAGGGTGTCTGCTAAGTTATTCCAACTGAAGTCTTGTCTGAATTACAAAATTGCCACCTCTGATGTTACGCTAGAGGATTCTACCAACACAGGGTACAATAAATTCTCAAGAGATTGCCTTTTCCTCATGATAAATTCCTGGCAGAAGCCTGCCTTTCCACGGAGCAAACTATGTTTACTACGAAAAGAACAGTCAGATAAAATTAAAAAATACAATAAAAACAGCCAACCAACCACAACAAAAACACTTTTCACACCAATCATCACACTGCTTGAGTTTGTCTTTCCAGGTCTAGGGACATCCTTCATGGCACGCATAAGCAGCATGCCGGGAAGCTTAAAATCCGAACAGCTGCCATTGGCATAGATACCATTAGAACTCAATCCATTTTACAGCGTTGCCAATGATCACAGGAGAGATAGCCAAAAAAATCTCCAACCAACCCAAACAGTTTCTCTATAAAAGGTAAAAAGAACTATTGGGGAAATTTTAGAGCACAACTTTCAGAACCAAGACAGTCAGGAGAAAGTTTCAGTCACGTCATGATGCAATTTAAAAGACAAATGTTTGTGTGTAGCCTTAGGTAGTTAAATCCCAAATATAGAAATCTTGCAACACTAAATATCTTCAGGGCAATATCACGATTCCAGGTCTAACACTCAGGAAAGAGGAGATGCCAATTCAGTGATGTCTCTCAAATCCTTGGTACAAAGTGATATAAGGCCAAACCTGGTAAAACTATTTCCGTTTCCCATTCACAGGGAGTTTGTTATAGACTGTTGCAGCTCTTTGAGGGAAACAAAGAAAAACCTTTCTTGTTCCTAATTTTCTGAAATTATGCATCAGAGCATGCAAATCCTGCACCTCCTGTAAAATAATTAGATCTAAATAGAGCAGCCAAATTGTTCCATGTTATTTTCTGTTAAAAAAGAAATAAACAAGACTGCTAAAACCCCCAGAAAATTGGTTAAGAAAGGCCTCAAGATCAACATCTCACGTAATAAAGGACGACTCTGTAAATATAAGGATATTACAACTATTTTCAGAACCCAGTGCCAGAGGTGTCTTCTAGTATGCTGCATCCAAACGTGGACTTCAAACTGTAATCATAGAATAATTTAGGTTGCAAGAAACCTTTGGAAGTCATCTGATCCAACC
Source organism: Dromas ardeola (assembly GCA_013398915.1). Taxonomy (NCBI): domain Eukaryota; kingdom Metazoa; phylum Chordata; class Aves; order Charadriiformes; family Dromadidae; genus Dromas; species Dromas ardeola. The sequence goes on from VYZM01012607.1 coordinate 193,523, forward strand.
CTTCCGCTCCCTAAAGCAAGGTAACTTCCGACTTGGTCTTAAATCAAATTGTGCTGAAAATGGCAACAGAAAATGTGAAAATTAGTCTGCAAATGAAGAAATTTATTTAGAAACTTTGCAGTGAGCATCACTTGAAAACAAGTGATGAATCACCCTGACATATCTCAGAAGTTATTACTTGTATTTCCTTCCTTGTTCTTTTTCTCCAAAGCATCCCAAAGAAAAAGACGTGGAGGGAAGGGGGTAATTTCCTAAGATTTAAAAATGATCACCATTTTCCATAGAGAAGGAAGGTCCTGCCCTCTCTCTACTCCAAACTTACAATTTAGTTTCTTCATCGCACTATCAGCGTATTAAAGCCACCCAAGACCATGAAACATTTTGCTATCAAAGTCTGGAAATAAACACATTCATATTTTTATTGCAAATCCCTTTAACCCATGCAGCTAACTTACAAATTATCCATCTTTTAATGTGATCTCTCCCACAGCTGGGAAAAATCTAACCCTCTCAGGACTCAATCAGATATTCACATCAATTTGTTTAATTAACACTAAGCTTAATATCCCTCAATTACGAACACAAACACTTTCTTAAAAGAAATCAAACTCACTAACTTACAAAAACAAAACAAAGAAGTCTTACACCATTTAAAAATGACATGTGTACCTTTGAGAAGATTAATTCAAAGTCTCTTAGGCATTTTGAATGCAGAAAAAGCAGAAGATCCATAAAACCTGAGGTTCAAACACGAGAAGGGTCACCTCAGGTTATCTGCTTGCATCCCTTCACGGTGAGTGGTACACCAGCTTATGATCCGCCCCTAATTCATATAAGATCTTTTTCCACTCTTCCCATGGATGTTTTTCTTCTTCCCCCCACAATGTACATGAGGGACTGCACAGTATTCTTGGACAAATACACACACCTCTCAATTGTTTCTTGAAAGAAAGCCGGTCCATCACATTAGCAAAACTAAGGTCACCATATATATGTTTTGCTGCTCATAATTGAAATCCCACACAGTCTTTTGATAATATCCTGAAGAATGACATTGTTTAAGCACATACACACTACCGTCCTGCAGAACACATGGTGTTAAAAGACACCGGGATTGTAACTGCTGCTTTCTCTACCTGATACATTAAAGTGTTTGGAAAACTGTACGAGGATCTTACCCCTCTCTCAGGATCAAATCTATAAAATGCAAAGTACTCATTATGCACAATCCTCTAAGCACATTAGTCATCCTTGGGAATATATGTTTACCACATAGTGAATTTCAGACATGTCTATAATTACAAAAATTATTGTTGTTTTAGAGCTGTGCTTATAGAAATGTGTAGATTATGTAAACAAAAGGAAATACAAAAATATGATATCACTGATGTCACTAATCTTTCCTAGCTCTATAGCACTTCTTGGACATTGGTATGCACCTTATTGCATAACATGCACTTTTTTCTTCAGTCATATACAGCACAGACACTTAAAGGCATAAAATTAACTATACGGTGTTATGCCTTTCTTACAGCAAATTTTGCCAGCTGAAAGGGACTGGTAGTCAAAGTAACCCTGTTCAGCTTAAAGTAACTGTATCATGCCCAATACAAATATCAGTTTGACAACAAAAGCATGAGAGCTTGCTCCTGAGCACAGACAGCTATGTATTTAGCTAATCAAGGGCCTCATTCTGCAAACTCTTTGCCTGCCATACTGCCAGTGACCTCTGAAAAGGTCAGGAAGCAGGAACATCTGAAGCTATTGCAATAGCAACTATTTCCCAGCTTCTTTAAAGTCTTCTCCTGTGGAACATCAAAGGCATACTGACATTTTTTCAAAATTAAAATCCATTTTGATTACCTCAATCAAGAAAGCAAATTCAAAAATGACCGAGACACCCAAATGGCAGCTAGAGTGAACTCCCTCTTGTCAGGGTCCTCCCTCCTCGCAAGTTCACCCAGAAAATGAAGCAGTAATTGTCCAATGTGCTGCTTATTTTTCAGATAATAAATTTGCTTTTTTAACACAGAAAAATTCTAAGTGCAAGTGTAACGAACACCTGAAAAACTGCTTTCTCAATCGTCTTAGTCTGGAAAGAGGCAGAGAAGTTGTATCATTTGGCAATTCCAAAGTGCCAGAAAACATCCAGAAAAGAGAAAATTTAACATTCTCTATTGTTTTAGTATTACTTAGCCCTTAAAAAAGATGAATACAAAAATACTGGCAACTCCTTCCATTATCCGAAAATCAGAATGTTCACAGTGACAGCCATAAAGCCTAACTTCCAGTTGCTCACACAAAATGATTTGATCTCTTCCTAGATTAAGATATTATCTTTACTGCTCATCTAATAAGACAAATTTGAAGTCTTCTAAAGCACATAAGTATCACAACTCAGTTCTCCATCATAAAACTTAAGACTCAGGCTCCCAAAATTACCAGACCTCCTCAGACAAACTCCTAAGTTATCAAGAAACCCTCCCAAATCAACCCCAAAAAGATGTCCTTCCACTTGGTACAATGGAAACTAGTGTTGAGGCCACATGAGAGAAAAGAGAGAAAACAGATTCAGAATTCTCTTGTATTTCTCAACAAATTTGACTTAGGACTTGCAAGATCAAGTCTACGGGATCTCATTAAATAACTATGCTCTATAACTATGCTATATAACTATGCTCTGAAAGAAAACATAGAAAGAATAAAAACATAGATGGATGGAAAGGGAATAAATATCAAGCTTTAAAGGAGGTCTTTGGGGGTTCCTGTCCCTTTCCTACAATCTCTTTAAAAATGCACATCTTGGGTTCCTCAAAGAAAGGAAAAACTAAAACAACAAAAAAACCTCACACAGCTCTTGTGTAAAGAAAATACATTTGTGCATGAACTTTGTTTTTTACAAAAATAGCAAAAATGGAACGATCATTTCTTACATGACAAGCATGGGTAAATCCACAGTTGTAGGTCATGTAAGCATGTCCAGGACGGCTTTAACTACGTTTAAAGGTATGGTTATGGTGGGAACCAAAGGGTTCACTGCTGAACAGTCATGTGAGAAATGGCCACTCTCCAGTTATCTCCAGTACCTACACAAACTAATATCCAAGTGCAGCTAAGTATTATATTGTAAATATGAGATAAGGAAATGAAATAAATTTTAAACTATTTTTGTCAAACCAGAATTTACAGACTTAGGCACTGGGTTAAATTTGAGGTGATGCTTCTTACCATTGATTTTTACTTTTTAATAATGGCACACCTCTTCTTTTTAAGCACACATCTGTGATTCTTCTCATTGGCAGATACAGTAATATCTATTACAGACATATTTAATAAGGTTAGCTTTACTGAGAAAGATTTTCCTCTTTAAAACGAGAGCTTTTTAATATGATGGAAAAATTTTCTCTTAAAAACCAGAATTAATGTGCACTGCATATAATGTGTTGTAAAACAGGCAGCGCATCATTATCACCTCCTACTTAGAGCCATTTTAACTGTAATCTCAGTATTTGGGTAGCTCAGCTAATTAGCAACCTAGTATTAACGTAGAGATGAGACTGTCATGTTATTTCAAGTGGTTTTTAATAGTCTTTGAACACTAACTACCGAATTTGTTAACAATTTGCACTATTTTAAGAAGAAAAACTATATAAATTTTCAAGAGTCTAGAAAGTGATAAGTTCTATAAATTCAGTTTTTAATCACATTACATTTAATATAAAGTTTTTTTGTTTTTTAAATAAACACATTGGGCCATCTCCACAAACTGCTTGTATTAATTGATTCTGGGGTTAGAACACCAATATTTCTGACATTTCCTCTCCTGGAGCTCCAGGTTGTGGCCTCATTTCAACAAATGCTGAAAACACAAAAGCAGCAGTAGAAAAGCCAATTTCTTCATCAGAGCACATGTACATTCAACAACAAAAGACAGTCGAGCAACAAGGTTCAAAATCCTTATTTGTGCAGTCATAAGAAAAAGTAACCATTACAAGAAAGTACAAGGCAGCTACAGCCTTTTTCATACCCACATAGTCTAATGATGTCCTAATTTCCTTAGTCCTCAATGATTCCAAGGTTTTCAGACAAGAAGAACAGGTATGGTCTCACTCACAAGATGTTCAAAACAATTAAGTCACTGGATTTAAGCTTTTATGCATTCAGGTAGTACACTGGGGTTTAGATATCTGCATTGTTTTATGATTAGTGCCTACTATGTAGCCCCTGTATCTTCTAAAATCCCTTCCTCAAACATGACCTTAACAACACTACATATCTCATCATCTTTTCTAGTTGTGGTCAGAGCTACTTTGCTAAAGCAAATCCTTTGGAAATACAGAAGTTAATCTAATTGGTGGGGAGAGCGTTCACTCTTTTTTGTTTCTAGTCCCAAATATGACTTTGAATAGAGGTAAAAAGCTAAGAGGTAGAAATTCCTGCTTCGGCAGAAAAATCTTATGGCTCAGGCATTTGAGTGGGCATGGAATTCCTGAAATGTCATCAAATGGTGTTTTCTCTGGTGAAGTATACTCAGACCATAACATGCTTTTCTCTAGTAAAGCAGCACAAAAGGCAACCATCACTTCTCATTTCAAAATATCTAAATGACTGAAGTCCCACTTTCAACCTGCAAAATCTCTTGAGTTAAATACTGAATTACTGTCACGTGTGTTCAGTGCACAGGTTTATCAAAGAGAAAAGGAAGAAGGCAGCACTGAAAAGTACTTTCATAAATGCACCTTAAAAATAACAGAAACATGACCTCTTGTATCAAAACATACAAACTGGTTTAAAATATCTTGCCAAGTGCGCCTACTTTCACCGTATTACATTAAAGCATATAAGTAGTCTGAAGTAGAAATAAGATACAGATGTTAAAGAAAACTGAGTACCAAGAACACAAATGAAAACCTTTGCCTGTAAAAAACAAATTATGCTCCAGTTAACATATTTTTAACACTAAATTAGGATTTCCCCCCCCAATATCGTGTAACAAAAATTGCCACATGAAATGATAACATGAATTGAGCACTGTAGTAGGTGAGAAGTTTATATTTGACCTTTCCAAACATTCCCATGCACAAACCAATGAAAAGTTAATTACTCATTAGAAAGCTGAATGTGGAAGAGATCCTCAAAGTAGCTTCCAAACAGGTACAGAAGAAAAAAGCAGTCCATCAAACCACCCACAATTCTGGTGCTATGCGTAATAAAGATGATGAAGGAACTACAGATATTTTTGAGAACAAAAAATTAAGAGGAGAGTGATTCCTGCCATCAGAGTTTTGAAAATGGAGCCACGTGGTCTGCTAAACCAGACACACACAGAGACCGGACAATTCAATGCAATATTAGACTGTTTATGGAATAAACATGATAACATTTACATATAATTTCGGAATTATTCATCAGTACGAGTCTCATTTCCTTTGTAAGAGCTGCTTAGAGGATTTAGAATAGATATTCCATGCAACTGTTTGTGCAGCATGTCGTCAGCAACCCATTCTTTAAAACGTTTATATCAGATTTGCATAGGAGTAGGTCTAAAAAAGGATCTTGGAAGGAAGCAAGTACATTTGACCCAATTCTTCACTTGAGTTGTACTCTATATATGTATCTTGGGGCTAATTGGATATAAAATTATGGACTGATAGGAGTGAACTATTAAGTGTTACACACAATGCTTTTTCTGGCAGTATTATAGTGTACCTGATAAAAGCCCATATAACATGATCTACTTATTGATGAAATGTACAAAGGACAGACAATACTGAGAACTCTTCCAAATTAAAATCAAAAAGCAGTTTCATTTGAAACTAGGCATGAAAGGCCGATTCATTTATGACTTTACTTCAGGAAAGGTGGTAGAAGTAAAAAGCCTAATTAATTTATCTTAAGTAAAATAAAGGACTATACCAGTATTTATGTGTTTACCATATAGATTGTTTTGTATTACAGGATCATTGTGGGATTATCATTGCCATTCAAGGAAGAGTTGCATTTATTTGTTACCATTGCATCAGAGTATTATTCTGTACTGTTCCGCATTAGCAGAATTTCATCCGTCCTACAATATATTCAGAGAGAAGTTCATTTTATAAAATCCTATTTTAATCTCACGTATTGATTTCTCAACCCACCATATACAATTTGTCTCGTTACTCATTCCTGTTTGGCCGCAGTGACTGCCTGGAAGGCCAAGGGTAGGAACCTGAAGACATAATTCTATTGGTGACTTCAGGGAACAGCAGTTAAAACTCATACGACAAAAGTCAGTCATCCCATTTAGAGATCCTTTTTCCCTTCATCATCACCCCTCTAGTTTCCATGCTGATTAACCAAGACTCACATCTTCTAGTTTTCCACACTGTGTCTGCTTCTGAAACATCACAAGGTCTAGATTTCTCAGACCCCTTAATCACATTTTCAGAACAGTTTCAGAGCTGACTCTGCTTTCAAAAAGATGACTTTTTTCCTGGTTAGAATTATGCAGAATTCCAGAGTACACTAAAACCAGCAGCAGTTCACTTCTATGTATCTCATCCTATGTTCTGTACCTACAAACAGGACCTTTCTGAACACAACATTTGTGTTCTTAAGGGAAAATAAATTGCAAAAAGCACAACGGAAAGCTCTCTAAAGACTTCATTGCTGAAGTCATTATTCAAAACGCATCCCGTTGCCATATCTGCAGAGCAGAATAGCACTGCGCTCCCTGCCTTCCCCTCCTCCCCTGCGCTACAGATATCGATTACAAAATTGACATTAATAATGCAAAGAGTAAAATATTTAAGAAAGAAGGAGAGGGTTAACATCCTGAATTTAAAAAGTGCCCTAAACTTCTAATGGAGGCAAATAAAACTGAAAAAAGTCTTTACAAAGCAGGCAAAACAAAAACAGAAAAAACCCCAACAACAAAAAGAAAGAAAAAGGAGGTATTCTGCTTCCCCATATAAATATAAGCTGTATACACGTTTGCCCAGGACTAGATCTTGCAAGGACTAAGGGAACCACTCTCGTTATGATACATGCAAGTAGCAGTTTAGCGAATCACAAAACTCACTAAAATTAAGTAAGATAATACTGCTCATTTGTAGAAGCCAAGAAACCGTGCCTTTTTAGCCGCAACTTTTTGTTTCCTTTAACTGCACTTATTCCAAACAAAAAGCTTTTATGTGAGGAATTTCTTTTACATAGTGACATACATAAACAATCAACTTGTCAGAATCACTCTGTAGGAAACAAATAAACTTGTAAATGTACCACAGTGAGAACAGAGTGCTAAAGCTGCACTCACTTAGCATGTACTTAGCCACAGATGTAGCAACTATAATATACAATTGTTCATGACTTAAGAAGACAGAAAGTTATTTCACACTTTGTCTATTTTAATAAATAGCTTCTTTTTTTTTAATTGGCTGTTAATCTACAGTTACAAGGATATCAGATTCTGAAACATCTTGAATTTTTTCTGACTTCATATACCCATACAAATATTTAGTCATGTTACTGTGCACCATTACTGAGTGGACAAGTACCGAGATATGCATTTGGGCTACATACAAACTGCTATTATAGAGACTTTATTTCTACAGCAACCACTCTTTAAGAGAGCCTCTGTCTTCTTTTAGTCTTAAAGTTACCTTAAGGAGCTCATTTATATCTTACAGGCATTAAAAAAAAGCATCAGGTACATTACCCAAGTGATGCTACTGGAGGCATAGCTACCAGGAAAGCATCGCTTTGCTGTCGCGCAGAGGCAGAGCTTTCCTCCAGGGCCACCATGCTGCTGGTCCCCAAGAACCGCGGGCCATGGCCTCACAGGCACATTGCAGAGAGGAGGCAGCGCCAGCAGCACCCTCACCTCAGCTCCTGGGGCTTGTGACCCAGCTCAGACAACCTCCAGCTCCTTCTGCCAGCCCTCCTTCCTACAACACTCCTGATGAATTTAGCTGAAAAGCTTCGGGACACACTTGCCTCCCCCTCCCCCCCCGCCCCCCTTCAGTAGTTTACTTGTGAAGGCTTTAAGCTAAATGTGAAGGTTTTAAACTACATTCTTGCCAGCTGAGGTGTACTAATTGCTGCTGGATGAACAATACTCAGCTGATGCCTAGGTGTCTGATGCAGTTTACCTGTGCAGGCAGGTGCTGCAATCAGGGATGCTGCTTTCCCCTTCTGTGGAACAGCTGTAGATCCTTCACTTACATCACCTGTTCACAAAACCAGGAAAGTTTTCCTTCAAAAACACATGATAATACAAATTCATTCTAAATGTGACTGTACTGAGTGTGATGTAATTATATCAGGGATATAAACCCAGTGTCTTTGCTGTCATTGGATTTCAGACTTCCCAGTAGGACTTTAAGAAAAGTAGTGAGATACTATAGAGTATTTAAAAAAAAAAAAAAAAAAAAAAGAAAGGAAGATGGCTTTATGCCATAATAGCTGTCATCATTCTCAATAAGAACTTGATCCATTATATACAAAGCATCCTTTAGGAACTCTAGAATCAGGGTGGATAAATTCACATTCTGTGTTACATAGAAGGCAAAAAGCAAAAGTCATTGCACATAGAAATATCAACTCATTGAAAAACTGGACAAATTGCATTCACTTGTGCCCTTCACACTCCACCCTCTCACAATACACAAAAGTATTGTATGTAAAAATATGTTTTTGATATAAAACACACAAAACTTATTCGGTTCACCAAAAAGAAGAGAATTTTGGAGAGGTTTACTGCACTCAGGAATGATTGTTAAAGCTTGTTTAAAGCTGCGTTCCTAGAGCAACTCTTAATTATCCAGTATGCACTGAACAATGAGATAAGGGTTACAAGATCAATATTGCTGGCATAAAAATAAAGGATAACACCTAGATTCAATGATTTCATATCTATAGCGGCAAATGTTAAATTCATCCTGAACACAAAACGCAGATGTCCTTCATATTAAAATACATTCAACTGTGATCCACCTCCTTAGAGGGCACCTCATTCTCAGACAAGTCTCATTGAAAGCATCGATACCAATTCCTGAGGTGAGGTATTACGTGAGACACAATATTACTTTTCCTCTTTCAGGCAGGCAAAACCTTGCATAGTCACACAGACTCAGAACTCTAATCTTAAATAGCTACCTACGTACAGGTTCCTCCTCCTCTGATTAAAAAATAACGATTCTGCAGGCCACTTCTTGTCTGCATCAGCAAAATCAACTTACTCTTCTCTTTCACCCACTTCAAAAACAGAAATAGCAAAATAATTAAATTTTTTATACTTGTACTTATTTTTTAAAATAACACTGCAAACCTAGATGCTGGACAGCAAAGAACAAGTAGGCCATTAATATTTCAGATATTCTCCAAGCAATACTATCATTTTGTCGTAACATATTCATGTCCATTTGAGCCTCCCTAAGGTAAGCAATATATACTAAGCAGTTTAACAAAATAAACAGCTGTATATTACAAGCAGGAGATTAAAAAAAGTGAAGTGCATTGCCTCCTCCAAAATATTTTGAACTCTACGTAAGATGTGATAAACGTAGAGTTTTAATTTTACATTTGCCAACAGTGACACCTGCTGGAAAGCACCGCGCTCACACTTTCTGTATTTTCAGACGCCTGCCATAGTCCGACGGCTTAACTTCTGCTGTGATGTAATTCACTTTGCACATACACGTCCAGTGGAGAAACTTTTTAATACAAAGTTAAATCTTTCTGGATCAAAGGTTGAAGTATTCCGAGGAGCAGTGGCATGCAATGACTTTTTTAGTACTGTTTGGTGTTTCAAATAAAAGCAAACACAATCTTATTTGAGATAATCTGATTTGAGAGTATTATTAGATCAGTAGGCTTTGAGAATTGCAGCAGAACTGGGACTGCAAAGATCTCTTGGTTCTTGCATATACTCTTTAAGTCATTCCAAATGAAATATTACATGCAGAAAGTTGGTAATGAGCTCAGTGCAAGTGTTCTGCAACTATACATAATTGTTTTGCCTAAATACACTCATAAAAAGTAACCATCCACGTTGGCAAAAATACAAGTATCTTGGCTTCTAATAGTTGGAGACAATTGTGTAAATATTACTGCAATATTTAAGAGTAAACTACATAATATAAAGAATATTCTTTTTAGATTAGTATTTCTTCACTGAAGTAGTTAAGGTGTATTATCTTCTTTTCATACTGTTTTTAACACACAGAGTTCCATGCTATGTATGGATCTTATGCAAATGCTCTTCGATTTCAAATGAGACTTTGCATACTAAGGAGTCTATTTTCCCATCAATGCAGAAGAGATTTACGCACATAAGTCCCATTACCATTAATGGGACTCACCCACATAAATCCCCTGCACATTGATAGACCCTTAGGATTTACATTGAAATGGGTCCTTTAGAGCCATTACAATGTCAACCTTTTGCCAGGATTTTGCGTATTAACAATACTAAGCAATACGTGGCAATCTTAATGTGCAAAATCCTAGCAAAAGGCACAACACAGAGTGATATGAACAGAGCAAAAAATTCTTACTTTTATGCTATTTAAAGATGATCTCTAATTATCTTTACCTGTCCGTATTCCTATTGCTTGTTTTACATCATTACTTTCCTTATTAAAACCGCTACCTTTTATTTTACACGACTATCCTCTTTCCGTAATAAGCACTGCCCAAAATCTGCTCCAAAGCATCTTTAAAAAGTTAAAAATAAAAATTGTTTCTATTTTTCAACTGAACAACGTTCCTTCCATTAACTTCCCTTTTAGCTGGTTACAATCTCTTAGCTTTTTTTTTTTTTAACTGATAAACCCACATTATAAGTACATTAGTATAAAAACAATGGTTTAACTGCAGCAAGTAAGAAAGCTAAGTGGACTAAAACGGAATAGTAGCAGTAGTATATCAGTTTGCACTGAAGCATAATTCCCAAAATATGTCACAGTATCACCCTGGTCTTCAAGGCAAGAAAAAGCGAGGTTGCCTACAACCCCACATGTGTCAAAAACAACCACATATCACCAAACTAAGCTAAGGTGCCACTAGAAAAGCAACATTTATCACCTACGCTATGAGAAATGCTTGAAACAGATCTATCTTCCATACACACAAAGGCAGTTCAACTCCTAGCTCCTAATTTGGTGCCTAACTTTCCATAGATTCACAGGAGTGCCTAAACAGAAATCTGGTGTCTAAGCAGAAACTAGAAACTAAAATATTTTTACAGAACTTGGTCTACTAGTCCCTTAACTGCTGAGCAATCTACTCCACATACTGACAAGCTCATGTGGCTCTTTGCCCACCCCTCACCTCATTGCCACTGTGACACCATCAAGAAACAGGAGAATATGCTTGATGAACAAGAGTATTTATTCCACTTGAAAAAATAAAACTCCTATGTTTATTCCTAAAAGGTTTTTTATATATATATTTGTGGAGTTGGATTACACTGCTAGTACTTTACCATTCAGCAGTCACTAAAAGCACAGAATTTCTAACTGTCAGACACCAGGAAGACTAGCTCATAAACGGGAGCACCAAAGAGAATGAAGCTGCATCACTTAAATCCTGAAAGACTGTCTCCTCGAGTATTAAATAGAAACTCCCACCTGCAGTCATGCAAAACTTAACATCCGGAGAGCAGGCTGCCACTGCTGTAGGAAATGCACAGTCCCATAATAAGAGGGAAACAGTGCTGCAAATAGTAAGTATTTTACATTAATAAAGCAAACAATTCTCATTTTACAAGCAGGGATGTACAGGTCAAGAAGCACGCTCTGGGTGACCAGTGGCAGTTCCAGCACATCGTTATCAGCCACTGCTTCCTGAGACTAATGGATATATCACTGCTGCAAAGCAATAAACATTCAAAAGGCTCCTGCCACTATTTCACAAAGAAAATTGTTTTACACCGTAGATTTATGAACTGTCTTCAATATAATACAAAATATTTTTTTTAAAAAAAAAGAAAAAGAGAGAGAGCGTGCGCATGAGAGCGCACAAAATACCGGATAAGTAACCATGGTGATTCTTGATCTCACACACAGGACAGACGATCTACATTGTATGTGACCTTATTCTACTTCACAGATGAAGTAAGACTCCACTGACTTCAGCATCAGTACTATAATATGCAGGATCAGGCTCTTAGGACCAGACCTACAAAGTTAATTATACATTTAAGAAAATGAGAGTTAAGCATGCAAATATTTTTGTGAATTTGAGTCTTCGTGAACAAAACAACAAAAAAACCCAAAGACAAACTACAACCAAGTACTATGGTCCAAATCCACAAAAGAACCATATCTCAGAGAGGGATTGCATGTAATTTAACTGCCAGACAAAAAAATCTGCAGAATAATTGCCAGCACTTTTTCCCCAAGCTTGGTAAATCACCCCTTATTCCTCACAAACAAAATCAGGGCAGATCATCTTTTCTTATTCTACAGTAGGCCTAATAAGGATCCTGCCTAAATAAGTTTCTGATTAAACCTCCAAACAGTCCAGTCCAATGGCACGTTCAGAGAATGACTAACATACCTATGGGACAGCCTCTGCACTTTTGATGGAGCTCAAGAGACCCTCCTCCCCTTTCATTTTAAGGGAAAACACCAGGTGGTACTAAAGGTGATATTGCTCCTTTTTACACAGTACTTCAGCCATTAGAGCACCGTCCAGATTTTGTAAAAGTAGTCGTCATTTGTTTGAGGAGGTTTACAATGTAACATCCCAGATGAAGGGCCTATAATCCCCTGGTAATATGCTCTCTGGCAGAACAAACCTTTTAAATTTAAAATTGCCCTATTTTGCAAACATATCATGATTCAGCAATAGGGATCGTATTTCCATAGCCAGGGGAAAGCCTTAAGTGGGAGAGAGCAGATCAGGTCCTGCTTATGTGAGAGTTTACTCACTGACTGTAAGTGGAATTGAGAGTTAGACTTATACTAATTAACCAGCTGGAAAACAGTTCTTACACACAGACTTTATCTTGCAAGTTCTGCTGAATGCTAATAAGAACAGGACAGGACAGAACCGACTTCCAGGACTTGACTCAGTTGCTCTATATTGCAGCTCAACTAGCCCACAAGTTAAAATACTCAATTAAAACAAAAATCCAGATTATAATGGGTTATTTTTGCTTTTGCCAAGCAGCTATGCTTCTGTAAGAAACATGCATAATTAACATTGTCCATTAACTATGCTGGTTTAACTGAGCTCTGCACAAGCTCCTAACAGACCTGCACCTGCAGGCTATTTGGGTTTTGAAGTTCAGAAAACCAATTGTAAATCCTGTATTCTGTGTTTGCCATTAACGTCTGCCCATCTTCCTGCCCAGGGACAGCACGATTTCTCCCTTTCCCAATTACCCACCTTTGCCCAGCCCACACAACTATATAGTTTTTCCCCATAGGGATATTTAGCCGTCCCAGAGCTGCATTGAAGCTGCAGTTTCAGCCCTCAAGCTTCTTCTTCCTCCTCTTGATACTGAATCGAGCAAAGGGAGAGAGAGAAGACAGAAAGGACAGAGTCCAGCTTAGAGCTGGAGAAGGCAGCAGCCATCCTGACACACTAGATTTCTTCTGCTCTCTCCTTTCTTTCTTTGCGAATGGATTCAATTAATGCCTCCTTCAGGGGAAGTATAAGGGGCTTGCCAACAGGCCTGAAGAGTTGCTATACTTAAGGAAGAAGCAGCCAAAAGTATTCCTTTGGTTAGTTAAGGTTAAAGTGTGTATCCCTCTCACAGGGCTGAAATCTCAGGTTTCTCACAGATTGCTCCAACCTCAATTAAAATGACATTAATGAGAAGAATTTGAGAGTTAGCAAAACAGGCCCTAGTGGGCAAAATGATATTGCTCGTGTTCAACTGGTATCACTCAAGATAGGATCTCTTGTAATCAGCTGCTTCTATAACTGTCTTCATTTATCTCTAATGACTGCGTACCAGCAGTAACATATGTGTCCCTGCTGCTTTATTTTTTGTGGTTTTGCCACAAAGCAACCTTGCTGTGATGACATAGCCACTATATTTAGTTCCTGCTCTGTACTAAAGTATAATACTCAGCTAAAAGTTTTTCCCTCTCTCTCATTGTGTAGTCTATATATAAAACTCAAAATATAGTTTCTTGCCAAAAGGCAGGAGGTGGTGATATTTCTATAACTATAGATAGTATTCAAAATTACACTTGTATTAAAGAAAATGACACACATTACTATTGCATGGTGAACTTCTATGACTTATGTGTCATCTTCATAATTTTACCAGTCAAAATACATTTTTAGCTATTGTTCCTCGACAAAAAAAATGTATATTACTAATGCTAAGGTTGTGACATGAAGTGACAGAAGCCAGGAAAATTCAAAGTCAAGGCTGACACTGCATCCTGTACTCACACCGCTGGGTTAAGACAAGACAATGGCTGTCTACACTTTGGAATTCCCAGGCTTTGTTAAATACATATCATAACCTTGTGCATTAATTTTAAAAAGTGTATCTTTTCTTCTTTCCTTAAAAAAGGGCTTTTAAAAATGTTTTTGTTCCTTGTCCCATGACAAAATGGGAAGGTAGGGCACTACAAGTGTAGGTATAAATAGTGAGGTGCCCAGATAAGACAGTGTGGGGAACCAGGTAGTAATCAAAATATCTAGAATAAAACACCTAGCCATGGAAAAGAACTATACAGTTTTATACCCAGCTGTATCAAAAATCTTGATAATTTATAGAACCCTCTTATCCATAGTGTTTACTTTTCAAAGTATTTATTTATCATCAAAATACTATCAGTATGAGACTAGATATCAGTAGAGATTAGACAGGTGAAGGAAGTTGTCCATGGCCATTAAGATGTCTGTGGCAGAACAAAAGAAACTGAAGCAATTTCTCCATTCTTTGGCCTTCTCACATAAGGACTGCAGCTACTGAGAATATAAGCACATAAAAATGAAAGAATTCAGGACCTTGATGAAGGTCTTTGATTATATTACAAGTTTGATCAAAAAAAATCAATCCATTACAGGAACCACCTAATGAAATTACGAACACACACACAGAGGGAGCTAATGGAATCAAAATTTTCTAATATATTATAATCATTCCCTTCACAAGCAATCCAGTACGCAAAGGAAATATTTTGCTATCTACAGTTATTATGTATGTATAATACGCATAATAGACCGTAAGTTTGAAATCCATCAATGCATTTTACTGCACTAATATCTCCCAACTTTTACACAATATCCCCTTAAAATTACTATGTCTAGCTCTGTATTTTAATGGTATGATGTGACAGATCTTAAGGAATCTGTTCCAACCCAGTAACTCCTACTTTCACTCCCACCCAAACATTCAACCTGTGTATTACAGCTACTTTTCATTTCATAACTTCTCTTTTTCATTTAACTTTAATAGCCTGAATTTACACAGCAAGTTGCTGAAAGCAGGCAAAAAAAGATGTTGCTTATTCTGTTTTAAATCAAATTCATTTAAACTTCACTCTCTGCTACAATTCCATGCAGCGTTTACACTGACTTGACAATTTCCTTCATCCACTTTTGCATGCTACCAATCGCCTCATCCATTTCTCTTGCATATGCAGGCTATGCTTTTTCCATAAACAGTCAAATATACTTGACTGAAAAAATCCCACTTAAAAGAACATAAATTTCTGGAAGCATTTCAGCCTAAAAATGTTGCAAAATATATACAAAACTAAAATGAGACCTCAGCCCCTTGCCACATGCATTCCACAGGGAAAAATTTTCCAGATTACAAATTCAGCTTCTCTCAATTGTTTTAATTTTCCCCTGCTCTCAAATACTGCAACATTTTCCATATATTATGTAGTCAGTAATCTGCATACCTGTTTTACAAAATAATTTCCAAATTTCCCTCTAAGTCCATATTTACTCCCCTCTCATTTGATGCTTCTAATTGACTTGCATTGTTACCAGCATGCATAGGAAAAGTCACACCTACCTGTTAGACCTGACAGACAGCAGAAAGGCTGCACGGCAAAGCTTCGATGAGAGAAGCCTCAGAGATGTTTAAGCAGAGGAAATAGGAGGCATTAGAGCACAATTGCTGATAGAACAGACAGAGCTCTCGGAAGGATTTGCTCCCTTAAACTGTAAAGGAGCATTTTTTGCACAAGGATATTTCTATTTTCTGTGTGCATAAATCAATGCAATTCAACCACATACATGTTCCTAACTCAAGAGATGACATCATACACTGTCAGATCTATCAACAACGGAATCATGATGGAACTTAGTCTAATATTCTTAGTCGATTTCTATTACTTTTTATTTTTGGAATAAAGAATGATGAGAATTCTTAACAAGCATCTTGCTAACCACAAAATGGGCAGCGATGATCTTAATCACTTCACACAGCAAACAGAAATCCTACAAGTGGCCAAATATTTCAGAAGCTCTTCACACAGCTGTGCCACCTCCCACTGGCTTCAAAAGTATTTTACTGACAGTACCAGATTAAGCTGGTGGATCTGCAAGGTTACGTTAGGAACACAGTGCCATGTTATAATTAGCACATTTCCACAACGCACAGAAGGTTTACATCAACCTGATAAAAAGTCTTTATTTTGCTGTTCACGGAATCACGGAATTTCAGAGTTGGAAGGGACCTCTAGAGATCATCTAGTCCAACTCCCCTGCTAAAGCAGCATTGCCTAGAGCCCATTACTCAGGACTGCATCCAGACATAAAGTTATCCTTCCTTAATCTTCTACATTGAAAAAGCACAGCATCAATTCTAAATATGACCTTTGAAATTAAGGTTGCCAGTCAGACATTATTTTCCTGGTACAATTATTTTTATACACACATAGAATCGTCGAGGTTAGAAGGGACCTTTAAGATCATCGAGTCCAACCATCGACCTAACACTGCCAAAACCACTGCTAAACCATGTCCCTCAGCACCACATCTACCCGTCTTTTAAGTACTTCCAGGGATGGTGATTTCACCACTTCGCTGGGCAGCCTGTTCCAATGCAATTTTTCCTAATATCCAATCTAAACCTCCCCTGGTGCAACTTGAGACCATTTCCTCTTGTCCTATCGCCTGTTACTTGGGAGAAGAGACCAACCCTACTCACGAGTCGGGCCACTGAGGAACATCAAAGCAATCAGCAAGTGGATCAGGCTGCTAAGAATTTCCAGACAGATTTGGACTGGGAACATAAAGGTGAACTATTTTTAGCTCAGTGGGCCCATGACACTTCAGATCATCGTGGAAAGGATGCAACATATCAATAGGCTCATAACTCAGGATACACGAGGCTAACATAGAAATTCTGCTCTGCTTTCACTGGTAAGAAGGCACAGAAGTACCTAGAATCTTCAGTCAAAAACTGGGTCTTTACTGCATATATAAACAGACATCAAAGTCATCAATCAATGGCCTAGAAAACGCTCAGATGTACAGAGTAGTAAAGAAAGATAAGACAGTGTAGGAAAGGGATATAAGAAAATGAATAAAGTAAAAAAATAATAATCCAAGAGACATATCCTTGATACATCATGACATTCTTTAGTTCCAAATAAAAGGAACAGGAAACATCCCTATAAATCCCTAGTTTGATGATTTCAGTCAAATTCCATCCACTAAGACTTACGTACAGTTTATTGCAAACAAGAATCTAAGATGCCAGCAAGGTA
This sequence comes from Dromas ardeola, assembly GCA_013398915.1. Taxonomy (NCBI): domain Eukaryota; kingdom Metazoa; phylum Chordata; class Aves; order Charadriiformes; family Dromadidae; genus Dromas; species Dromas ardeola. The sequence goes on from VYZM01012607.1 coordinate 211,204, forward strand.
CATAAAGTTGTAAATGGAACATGCCTGGCATCCTATGATCTCAAAAGCTAGTTGTGTTTTTTTGTCTATAAAGGCTTATCTGTCACAGAAACATAGAGACTTTACAGCACCAGAGTCTGTGCTTGCCCTTTAACAGATATTCTTTGTCTCAGGCTCCAAAAAGGCATTTTCTAGAATTAGCTGAAACTACCTGAATGCAGTTGTCAGTAGAATTCGGGCATAGCTATCCCAAGCATTAATGCAGCCTTTTAGCTCCAAGCGCACTATCTTTCAAACAGAAGAAAGCGGAACCCCGATGCACAGTTAAGGAGTTTGCTGGCCTGAGAGGCTACTGCAGCTCCAGCAAGCTACTGCCACTCTAATAGACTTTACCTGCTGCCTCTCTGAGCGACCGGCTCCTGATATGCACTGCGAAGAAACTATGACTACAAGTCCTTTACTTCACATAAAACTCATAACAGTTTGACCAGAAACAGATATTGCAATCTACCGCAAACTCTCCTTATGACAGCAAGAGATAGACACGATAAAGCAACAGCACTTGGGATCCTTCAGCACATAACTCGCTCCCACCCCAAATTAACCACTGTTCAACTCAGGATAATTGATTTAAACCACTTTCTTTCAAAATAAGGAGAAGAGTCAGCACTTGAAGATGTTTATTCATAATACTTCAGAGAGCAGAGCCTGGACTGCTCAGAAGATAGCATGGGCAGAGGTGGCATTGTGGCTTGTCTGCACACCACATGGCACAAGGGCTGTGACTGCTCTGCCTGGAGCCTCAGGTGTCCCTGTGAGTGGGGCACTCACTGGAAGAACGAGGAATGAATGACTGTCTAACAAAGCATACAGTGCTCTGGTGCTGGCTGCTCTAAATATTCCACCTATGCATAGACTGACTGCAACAAAACTATTTTAAACAGAGTAAGTTTTCAAGTAAAACGGAAGGGATGCTCTGTAGTTAAAATCATAAATACCACATTAAGGGCTACAAGCCCTTTAGGCGTCCCTTGGTATTAACATTATGTCAAATGAACGCACAGCTTCCACTCCCCCAATCAGTTATAGGAGAGCACAGTGGAGGTTTCTCAGGTAAAAAGCATTCTAGCTGTACGAAAGCAAGGAGCTTTGCAACAAACAGTATTTTTACCTTTGAACCCTATTACAGATCAAGTCTTTTCACAGAGCGGTTACAGACCCCTTTCTCCTGTAGTTCTGCCCTTATCTGCCAGCTTTCTAAGTCTGAGGACAAATTGTCAGGAGACGAGAGAACAAGCTCGTTTCATGTTGCTCTGGGTATGCTATTACAAATACAGTCTCTGAAGAAGTTGAAGCAACAAATATACCTGTTGAGTCTCTCCAAGGTCTACTTTATTACCCAGGAAAATAAAAAGACTACAACTTGTAGTTCCAGTTATGCCACTGCTTTTATGATCCTTGAACTATAAACAAAATAAAGCATAAATAACAAATGGTCAATTTAAAAAAAGTCTTCCTCACCCGACAAAACTACAAGAATAGCATTGGATCATTGGAAGTACTCTACAAGAACACCTCTTTCTGTATTACCTTCTACATAATGCAAAATGTTTGCTATCCATAGTCAAATCTGATTAAATAGGAAGTCCAAGTAGGGGCACAAAATAACAAGAAGAATTTTCTGAGATATTTTGCAGACGTTCTATGAATCCACAAAGAGCGAGCTATTGAAAAAAACCAAACAACAAAAACACCCAAAACCCCACACAAGAATGCCAAATAAAAACACACTTTATCACACAGTTCATGCTGAACAGCAAATTCTATCTGCATTATAGGCCTGACTACACCAAACTCACGGTGTGTCAGGAATGCCACTAGCATGACAGTTTTAAGTGACCACAATAATACTCGCTATCAGTACTTTAATGCATTGATACTACTGTCCCACCCCTCACTGACAACCACCATGCTCATTGAAAGCCAGGTCTGAAGTCTGAAGAAATTTGGAAGCATCCTGTTGTTTGGGGAAGGGCTTCAGGGAACAAAAGAAAACACCGTGCATGTTACTCTACTTTTCAAATTAAGATCAACAATGCCACAACACCCCCAGTCCCCCAACCTGATGTCACTAAGCATCAGCCCCAGGAAAAATTGAAACAGGCTTGTCCAGCACTACCACAGACATACCCTGTTTTGCTCATCAGCACCTGAGTGGGAAGTCTCACTTTATTAGTGTTTCAGAGGAGAAGCTCACATTTCTTTTAAAATCCCAATGGTAGCAGTAGAGTAAGAAAAATCAACTTCAAAAAATTGCCATTTGTAGGGTAAACACAGACATTGCTTTCAACTGAATACAGCAATTAGCCCTGGGACAGTGAATCTAAATGGTGGTTAGGACCTTGAGAAGGCCTGGGCCCAGGGACATCTAAGTGTTAATGCCCTTTCCTTGTCTCAACACCACCCACCACTCTTCAAATTTGTCTTATCTCTTCTTTAACACTCTATACTCACTCCAATTCCCGTATCTTTCTGTAGCCTTTTTTCCCTATTGTTTTCCTTTAAGGGACTCCTTCCAGTTGTGAGACTGCCTAGCTCTGCAGTTTCTTATGATCTTTATGAGAACCCAGTTACACCATAAGCTTCTACATATATTCACTAAGGCTGAGTACGCTTTTAGTGCTTTGTGACTGAACAATTTAGCTGCAAGGAAAAGTGTTTCCTGCAGGCAATGCAGAACCCTAGAGCGCACATGAGACTCAGGAATTATCATCCTTTGTCCCCACCTCTTGCTGTTTAAGATATTTAAAAAAAAAAGCCAATGAAAAGTCCATTGAAAATCTTTTCCCATCCCAATCCAACTCAGTCTAATTAAACACCCAAACCATCGGATTAAACACCCTAACCTTGGGCACTAGAATTATCTACTTATATTCAACGGTTACAACAGCTCACCCTTGGTGTTGCTAACCTGTCATAGCGTGCACTTCCTTCTTCAGTTTATGCTGCACTGGATAATGTTCTCTAACAGAGGAAGTACTTTTAAAATTTATTTGATATAGCTTCAGTTCCCCATTTTATTGTTTCATTACAGTAAAGTCCTCCCAAAGATTCAAATCAGACGCTATAATAATTATGCATACAATTTAAGCACACAATTATACACATTCTCAAAAAAAGTAGTAGTCATTTGCTGCTATGAGTCTCTCCTGCCTTCCCAACAGGTGATGGAAATGATGGAGGACATTTATTTAAATAAATACTGCAAGTAACTTATTCTACTAATTCATCACACTCTAATGCAAAACATGCTTGAGCTTGAAAGGTTCAAGCACAAGACTTGGCAACTTGAAATCAGGCAGAGATGGAAGTACTCTTATAAGATCTAACCCATGTTTAAGAACCTTACAGTGATTTACAAACATTCTGCCACAAATTGAGTACTGTCACGGAGTGCAACTCAGTCTAGGGAAAAGTTTAGAGCATATTCATAAATACATGTAAATAGTAGGGGGCAAAGTCAGAACTCTATTCAGCACTTTCATCCCAATTCAAGTCATTTGTTCTACTTACAAGATCACATCCTTAAAAACTGAAAAAGAATTCATAAGAAGGAAAAGATCGCACTGAGATAAAAATCTGTGTTCTCTGCATGTCCCATATAATTCTTACTATTTATATTTTGACTGGTCCCAAAGTTTTTGAGCAAACTGGTGCTGCGCTGTGCTAGGAACAGTACATAGTAAGACGGCAAGCCTTGATACCAGGACACGACCATGAGGGACGCCATCGTGCTTTGTTATTGTTTCATGTGTTAAATAATCAATTAAAACCTATTAGATTTGACAAAGTCTTTAATGAAGATCATATCTTAAAGTTTAAGAAGGTATAAAGGAGGAAGGATACAAAATGAAACAAAGAAAGGTTAATTATTATTTTTAAGAGGGGAGAGGGGTAAGGAGACAATCATTTATAAGCGTTATATGATACTGGCATGCAAGCCTGTGAAAGCATGGATTCTTACGTTATCTAAATGACACGATACAAAGTCAACTACTTGCATCTTTGATTCCATACGCAGCACTAGAGAAGCTTCCCATTAAGGTACTGTACACCCTATTTCTCAGGGTGGAAAGCCTGATGTTCTGCTAAAAATATCAAAGAGCAAAGCTATTCATTTCACTAATTTCTTCATCAATTCTAAATATACAGAAAATGGTAGACAATCGCAAAATATGCAGCAGTGATAGTTTCAGAAAAAGTTTTTTGGAAATTTTCCACGTTTGCTGTTTTCTAAGTCAGTCATTAGGAGGCAGCAAATGGCTCAAAACCATGTGAGAAAACAAATCCTGTAGGAAATTGAAAGTGAATAGGGTAGCAAGAACTAGGAGTGGGAAATAAATTCAGAAACAAAAGTGACTTCTTGACATTCTCCAATGCAATCAGATGTCAGGTTCCATCAAAGAAAATACTTTGGAAGCTATTTGTTAAATAATTTGGGATCTCATTAATGGAAACCACACTCAAACTTTATACGGTTGACTTTGGATTTTTGATAATGTTGAAAAGCAAAAGACTTATCCTAGCCTGTTTTCCTATAGTGTGCTTCCTAAGTTGATATCACAACATTGTACACACATATACATAAAGAACACAAAACAAATCATGTCTGATACTATGCCATCTAAACCAAACAGCTTATAACTGGAAGTTCAGAGTTCAAATTATTTCCACAGTTTCTCTTTTCAAAGTATAATTTAAAAGCCAGTGGTTTTACCAGTGCTTCATTAACAACAATAAGATCTTAGCCAGTAACATTCATACCTCTCTGCTCTTCCTACCAGAATACAGCATAAACCAAGCTAAAAATAACACAAGCAGCTTTCTTAAAAAAAATAAACCCCAGAATTTCTACTATGCGTGCCTACATTTTTGTAAAATTGCCAGTAATATTTTATATTGTACTGCCAGGAAGCTGTTTTTCAAATGCATTTATATCCCGAATCAAAACACAAGTGGAAAAGGATAATTTTGCATTCTAAGCAAGTCTGTAAATATGAAGAGATTAAAATATGGGCTAGGTTTGCTCACATCTTTGAATATGACATGTAAATTAGTGTTTATTTCACAAGCTGTATTATCTTCAACACAGAACAATGCACTTATCTGTATTTGACTAAACAGTCATGGTAAGTAATAGAGATAAGAAGAGTTAAACCACATCAATATTTCATGCTAATAGATTCATACATTTGTACATTTTTACAGTACAGAATTTGCAATTAATCAAACATTTTCAGCTTTCCACATCAATCATGAAATACAAATAGCAAAAACAAGGCATAAACTTACTATTTGTTAGGTGTCCACACTGTCCTTTGGTCTGAGTCAATGGGAAATAATTACCACTAGGAAATCTGGTAAGCAGAAATACAATAAAAATAAACATTAGCATGCCAAAAAGAATAAACTCAGCTTTCCTGCAAGTATTTTTCCCCATAATACTTCACAGGCAAGGTTTAAAAAAAAAAAAAAAAAGAAAAAAGAAAAAAGAAAAGAAAAAGAACCAAAAAAAGCAAAGTTGAAAAAAGATATATACACATTTAAAACATAGTCCAGCAGTGTTCAAGGATCCTTGCCTCTCAAACTTTAAAGCAGCACAGACAAACGTTGAGATGCCTATAATAGAACAAAAATCCAAGTTCTCAATCACTAGTTACGCAGTATGTGTCAGTAAGGAAGACAATTTCCAAAATAATGATTAATGTATTATCCAGATTTTTTCCTCCCTCTCTCTCTCTCTTTCCCCCTTCCCATTCAGGTTTTTCTTCTTATAAAATGCACATAGGTTTTTTCTTCCCTGTACCCTGACTCAGGCCTGGCTTTGAAATGCATTTCAATCTCTCAACACAGACTGCTTTCACTGCATTTAGAGTCCCACCAAGGCCCAGCTTTAAAAGCTACTGATTCTTTTTTTCTTTAGCCTTCCTCACAAAGGAAGGGTATTTTGTAAATTACCAGCTCGTTCAGATCAACAAAAGGTACTTTCATAGAAAGCCCCATTTGATTTTGCTCAAATTTGATTACAAGGATGGAGAAAAGGAAAGGAAGTCAAAAAGAAAAACCCCAGATGGCTTTTTCATTCATCTCAGTGAATGAGCTTTATCTGTGCCTTTTGAAACTGTAGCAGTGGAAAAGCATTTCTGTTGGCTTAAAAAACTTGACAAAAATTATTGGTTTGCCATTTCTCATGTAACTGCCATTGGGAACTGGATGAAAAGACTTTTTCATGGGATCGCCTGCTTGGATCAAAATAATGGAGATTAGGTATTTCATTATAAATTACAGTGGGAGATAGAGCAGGCTGTCATATTAATAGCAACCTGCTCATGGCCTTCAATGGTAGCTATTCTCCTAGACAAAGGACCAAGGGGGTTGTCTATTGAACTTGTACTTTAGGCCTGATCAATTTTCTATCATCAAGGCAAAAGGTGAGGTGACTAACAAAAGAATTCACACATGACTGACCTCATAAGCCTATAGATAAAACAGCTTAAAGAAACAAAACACATCCTGAAATTATGGGTGATAAACTGTATAAAGGAAAAAGAAGAAGAGAAATGATAGAAAAAGAGAAAGAAAGAGCATGTGGTCTATAATTCTCCCTCCCTTCTTAGGTGAATGGACATATTAAAAGCTACTTGTTTTCAGCTGCAGATAATTGCAGCCTTTGCTTTGCCATGTTCTGCCTTAAATCCTTCCGTGTACTTTTTCCTCCAACACTGTTCCAGTAATTTCATTCACGAGTAACCACAGCACTGAGTTTAATACAGAACTTCCAAGAGCTGTAGCCCCACACAGAAAGGATTACACATAACATCATAGGCAGAAAGGTGTCACACAGGCATTACATTTATAATCAAATTACAGGAATAGCTATGATCCAGTGGGTCAGTATGCTTTTATACAAAACATCACTAATTAGTGAAAGTTGTAAAACTGAGTTATATAACAAGAACATCCCCCAGAGCCTGAAAGCCTTGACACTTTTTTCTTTCATTGGGATGCCATATAATTTTATACCATGCGCAAAACAGCATGTAGAATGACCATAACGTATTTAGGTACCCTTACAAGTATATTATCTGCATTTCTTCTGCTGCTGCTTCCTAGGAGATGAAGGCCCTTCTACAGCATTAGCATTCGGTTTGCTGATTAGCTAGAGATACAGAGGGTGAAATCTTCACTCTCCTGAAGCCAACTATATAGCAGCAAAACGTTCACTGATTTCTGTCAGGATCAAGAGTTCCTCCAGTTTCTGTACAGACAGAAACTTGATTATGCAGAACACTTTTATACAAAGAACTATGGTTCCTGGTACATCTTAACCCTGTTGAAATTTCCCATAAGACGTTAAAGTGTTCATATCCCCTCCCATGACATTTGCATAACTAAGGCAAAATTGTAGAAGCATGCAAATATTTGTATTTGAAGGCCAAAACATTAGCTAGAGCAACTGAGAATTCCCCTTCCATACAGTTAACAGCAGCTCAAGCATAAATGGTACTCAGCAGTCTACTTTCATCTCACCAGGGGAGACGATAGTCGTATAGAATTCAGTTTCAAGTCCCAGCTACATGACCACCATGGAGTCAGTATGTGCCAAGTTTTTTGAGATATTTCAGAATTTCTCCTTTCAGCCTACCAGTGCAGTGATACTGCAATTTCAAAAATGAAGCTAGCCACTGATTCGTGGCCCTTTGCCACAGATCACAGATCCACCTGTCTGCATAACAATATTTATGTAAAGACACTGAAATAATCCAGGCTAAAAAGTGAACACTTTTAGTGAGTTAAGATCCAGAAACAGCTAGATGGAACACAGGGGCAGCTACAAACTGGTGTAGGTGTGGAACTTATGAACCACAACTTTGCTGCAGAAGCCAATGCATTGTTGAATTACAGACCGCATCCTACTGAAAACAAATGTACATTTATTATTACACAGAAACATTAGATAACTCACTGGAACTTTCTGGAAGTAAAGACAAGCTGAAGACAGGCAAAACAACAACACTATGTGTTAAGCTTTGGCTGTCAACACAAAAAAACTGAGAATCACTGCCAGAGTACATACCTCCAGGTAGCTCAGATACATGACATCATATTTGAAATTAGTAGAAGCCCTAGTTCTAACGGTATCTTTCCATTATCCCAGAGATGCACTGATAATTACTAAATGATTAGCAATTAATCCCAACTGTACATCCTCTACGAGGGGCTCTACTGAATAGTTGCAGAAGAAAGAGCTCTTGTAATCATTGCAGATAGCTCTCAAAGTATGGGCTCTGTGCTCAGTAGCAGTGAGAAAGGCAAATCAAATATTAAGAGCTATTTGAAAAACGCATAGCCCAAGCAGAAAATACATTTTGTTCAGCATCAATATAATCCGAGTACCCCATATTAAAAGTCAGAAGCAAGGCAACATACCAAAAAAGACACATAGGTGCAACCACACACTTCAGAAGAAATAATTAAGCAAGGGAGGAACAGGAACAGGAACCCAACCCCTAATCCAGTTCTGTTGCTCAAACAACAGTACTAGTTATCTAGAAGTACATGCTGTATTTCCCACTCTGGACTTCTCCAAAACAATACAGTATTGTTGCCCAACCAGTTACTCTTTATTCTACTGTTACCAGTTTGAATACTGCTGAATACCTACTTCTGGGTAAAAGCACCACTAACTGGCACAGAGACAGACTTAGTAATATTTGAGATTATTTTTAGACTGCAAAACACTCTTAATACAAAGGCAGTCTTAATTTTTTATAATTGTCAAATAGGGAGCCCCAGTAATAACAAGAATTCATACCTGCTAAAGCAGTTTTCATGGGAATTTGTGAACAACTATTCCACTTTTGAATGATAACATACGTTAATCAAAATTAAATTTCTCAGGTAAATGAGCAAAGCTCTTTCTAAGCTTAAATTCTGCATTCTGTGCCCCTGCAAGCACTCAGTATGTTTGGACATACTGATTCCAGGGTAACAGAGTCATTGCCAAAGCTAATGAAAATAATTCAGAGAGAGCACTCTGAATACGAAATGTCCACCTAAGTAATGTAATTATAAAATGTGCGTCCACTTAGTGGGCCAAGACAATTAAAGCCTCAAGAATAACTCCCCTTGTAGAAAACAAAACCATAAAAGCTGTTTCCATTGGCTTTTGATGACTTCTGTCTAAGATGAGTTTAGCTTGTTCTCAGCTTCCACATCACAAACCCATTGCCACATTTTCCTCTAATTCATAATCTCAGCACAAGAGACCTGCAGAATAAACAAGGTCCGTTACGCCCGATGTCTATCAACTTCCCTATTTGACACAGACACTTTGAACAGCATAACAGCTAACTGCTTTTCCCTGCCCCGCTAGTTCTTGGTGAAATAATTGAACTTAAAAGATAATTTTTGGTTTTGAAAGCGCTTATCAATTTTGTGGTTTTTTCCAAATTTCATTTTGAATATATTTTCTGAATAATCTTTGCAAATAATTCTTAGAGTGCACTTTAAAGTACGGCAGACATCATGGCACAATGTATTGTGATCAGCCAAATGAAATGTCTTGTTCTCTGATGGGGCCCATCTTACCAGAAACGGGACTGCACACACGCTTACATGTTTCCCTGAACTGGGACCTGCATAAATAACATTCAGAAATGCCTATTTGCACAACCTCCAGTTCAAAATTTGTTTTCCATTAGAATTCAACATGCATTCTTGCCACGGAACAAAAAAAAAAAAAAAAAAAAAAAAAGCATTTTCTTTTTTTGCCTACCAATAGGAGAATGTAGATTTACAAAACACTTTTTACAGTGAAGACAGACAGTAACACTAGTAATTCTTAACCCAGTTTATGAACAAGTGGTGCATAAGCATATGCAGTAAAACTGTTCCTCATGTTTCCTCGTTATTTTGCAGTAACTAGGTGAATGATGCTACACGCCTGTATATCTCTCTCAAAGTCTTTTTAGACATATTGGGATAGAATTGTTTTTCTTTTTTAAAAAATAGCATTTTATAGTTTCCCTCCTTTAGGGTTGTAGAAGGTTCATTATCAGCTTTAATTGTACTAGGCAGGAAGAGAGCTAATAAGCGTAAAGACTCTGTCACATATCATTAACATTTTAAATCACTGTGGTTGCTAAACCCAAGCAGTATGAATAGCATTTGAGGAAGCAATGCTACAGGTCAGAGAAAGTGAAAACACAAGCTTGCTTTTTTGTGGCTTCTAAGCGCAAAACCATAAATATCTGCTAAATAATTTCAGGTAGAGCAGATAAATTCATGACATAAGACAACCAGAGAGTGCTTTGCCAGTAACTCGCTCCCATTTGTCCAATAAAAGTTCTATTTAAGTGATTTGGTTCATTTTGATTGCTGCACTATGGCATGCAAAATGACTTGCTGGGAAGCCGTTCCCAGAGCACTCAGGATTTTAGAGTTAGTGTACTGGATTTCATCGGCCACCTAAAGGAAGGCAGGTAAACCAAGGAGCACAAGTGTGGATGACTCCAGGCATGAAACCGTATTTAGGAATAGGCTTCCCCTCCACACTCACTCGTGACCTAGGTCTTTGTTCCTTTTAAAAGTTCCCTTGTCTTTTTTTCCAGCTCTTTTCTCCTTCTTACATTCCACAGTATTGCTTTCACTTTCCTGATTAAATTTTTGAAACGACTGTAAATAGTGAATATATGGTTAAGGGAATATATGGAACACCTGATGCAGAGGCTTCCTGAAAAAATATTCCATAAAAGCGAAGTTTAGTTCCTTATCTCAAAGATGTAAAAAAAAAAACCAAAAANAAAAAAAACCAAAAAAAAAAAAAAAAAAAACAAAACCAAAAAAACCCCACACCCACAAAACCAACAACAACAAAAAAACCAACTACCCAAATCTGGGTATTCAATAATTGCAAATTAAAGTGTCTTTAACAAAAGTAAATAAATAAAAAATTGAAAATACAAAAAAGCGGATCACAGAGTTGGGTGAAAAAAATCATTTATGCCACTTGGGGAATATGTTGTACCAGTAAGGCAACACCACAACCTGTAAGGCAGTGAAAGCAGTATCCAGAACCCGATTCATCTGTTTTGCCCCAGCTCGGGACAGAAGTACTAGACACTTAAGGACAAGGTGCTTTTATGTTTTACTCAGTTTCAGGAATGGAGAGGTACTTTTATTTAGGTAGTTATAAATGAAGTCATATATGCAAATACTACATGAGAAAGTATTAACTAAATTCATAACTTCATTAAATTTTTTCATTGATTTATCGCTATATATAAAATAAGGTGGCTTTTAACTAAAAAAATACAGTGTAAGTGATGAGGGGAACCACACACTGAACTGATGAAATTACCCAAATTGCAACCTGAAGAATTCACTAGACTACCACTTGAATTTACAGGTAACCACAAAAAGGAAATCATGTAAGAGAACAGCAAATGAAAACAATGCACGTTAAGAAGCAACATTTTAATAAACCCCGAGAATTGAAAAAGTTGCCCAAGAGGGATGGGGGGGGGGAGGTGTCAAGAAAAAAAGGCAGGTTTTTTTTCCTTCTAGCAAAAATGAAAACAAAAAAGGTTATGCTAATTGCCCCAGTAGAAAGAAAAGATATAACTAAGAATATAAATATTTTCAGTTTTTGTCATCTTGACTAGAAGTTAATTTCTTCATTGACTTCATGCATAAGATGTAAACACTGAAAGTGGAAACTGTCAAATGTAAGTATAAAATAAAAGCATGAGCATGCAAAGCCAGCGCCAGAAAAGTGAACAAGTAAAGGGAGATACAATTAGTAAGAGACAAAGGACAAAAAGAAATTCTACAAATACACTTCAGAGTAAGAGGAGGATCAAGGCAAACTACTGGTTGGTCAGTGGCTTGAAGGTGAAAGCAAACTACTGACGTACTGTGCCAAGAAGCCTGAAGTGTTTACTGCTTTATTGATAGCTGTTACTAAGACGCTCAATTGTACTCAACTGGCTTCCACAATTAAAAGCTACTAGAGGGAGAAAAAAAAAAAAAAAGAGCAGGAGACTATCAAGACAGAACAAGGAAAGAAAAGATTAGGAAAATATATAGGTAAAAATAATTCAAAACTGGCTATGCCATATTAATTTTACCCAACGTCCTAGAGAGTTGTATGAATATCAGAGCTGTTACTGCTTGAAAGCTGTTCTGGTTAGAATTATTTCTGAAAGCATATGATAGACGGATATGGGTACAAAAGCCTTTAAAAGAGGAAAAATAATGCCTGCCTTAAAAGGAGGAGGAAGAAATTACAGCCTGGTTACTTTAACTTTCTTTACTTTCCCAATTTGTAAGTCACCTAAAACAAAACCGGGAAATGAGTAACTGGGCATGGATTTATCAAGAACAAGACGTAACAAGACTCGTAGTATGGAAAATAACTGACGTCACATTTCACGATTTTAGGAAGACTTCTGGCATCATTGCACAGGACTGTCTCCTGGTCTAACCAAGAAACATCATGGAAATAGTATTACTACAGGGTAAATAGCTGTAGAAAAAAGTGATACTATAGTTATCAGTAATTCACTGTGTAAAAGGAAAAGGCATCAAATGGAGTTCTTGGTCATCACTGAATCCAATACTATTCTTTATTTTCATCATTAATCTTGATGGCAGAAAAGAGACTGCTCCCATAATGTTTGAAGGTAGGTCTAAGCTAGGAAGGTCTGCAGGCACGCTGGGGGACACAATTAGGGTCCAAAAAGATCTCAGTAGAAAGGGTTTTAAAAAGATTAACTGCGATTCAGGAATAGCTACATTATTTCTTACTCTCAGAAATAATCAACTGTAGAAATGTAGATTCAGAAATGGCGTAACAGTTCCGCATTAAAGCAGCTGGATCAGAAGCTAAACCTGAATCTACAAAGCTATTGCAAATAAAAGCAGGTAGCATACTGGAAGCCTTATAGACAGAATAAAGCATGCCCTGAATGCCACCTGAAACAATCCTTTTCCTTTACCTGCTTTTGATAATGCCTTAAATGGATTACTGTTTAGTTGTGGATACTGCCTGCAGGTTAAAAATAAGATGTAGTTAGTTTGGAAGAGCAGCAGTCTAGAAGACAATCTACAAGAAAAGACTGAAATATTGGACCTTATTCTAGAAAAGAATTTAAAAGCCCATCACTTTAACACAACAGAAATATGCAGTTATATTCCAGCAATGGAGATTTGAACTAGACATGAAAAAAGACTTTGCAGAGCTAAAGACAGATATGCAAGGAAAACAGACAATCCCTGGATAGCTTTGGAAACCGGTTAGAAAAATGTCTGTCAGAAGTGGTTTTGTTAGAACAGGTTCTGTATTTAGAACAATTTCTTAAGGTTTCTTCCAGACCTTTTTCCCCACTTATTCTTTTCTCTTAAAAATAACCATAAACCACAAAAGTAGCTGAAAATATAATTTCATCAAATCCTGTGAAAACTCTTACATATATCAAGATTTAATGTAACTTTTCCTCAAACTTTATAAAGTCAGAAAGCTCTCTTAGCCAAACAGAATCAATTACGGCCCTGTCCCATTTTACCTTTCTTACCTGTCCTCAAAGGGCTAGTAACGACTGTGTACCTCTCTTCCTGAACATTCCCCTTTCCCTTCTGAACCTTCAGGTGCATCCACCAAACACGAAACCTCATTGCAAGCGCCTCTGAACTTAGGAAATGAGAATGAACCTGCTAACAAATAGGACTACAGCCTGGAGTCCAAAAAACCCCATACATTACAAAAATCTGTGTAAATAGCCTGAAGTGGAGATTCCAACACGTGAAAATACAATGGTCAGTAATCTTAATACTCAAAAAGCTTCTTAGATACTAATTAAAAAAAAATAAACAAATAACTGTATAATTTCCAGCCATGTTAACCTTAAACCAATAGCACGGTTGCATGGTGTTCTTTAACTGGACTTCTGTGTTCCAGCCTAACACAAGTCATTTCCACATTCTGTCAACTCCAGTTTCCATTACCATGACAACACGAACACGTAATTATATACATGCATTGAAAGTAAAACTAGAGGAGTAGAAAGCATCCAGAGAACTTTGTGTGTGTGCCTGCCTGCTAAACAAACAAACAAACAAACCCAACCCAGACTGGAATGTATTTCTCTCAAATGCATTTTTACAGGGGAATGTAATTGTTAGCAAAGTAGTGAATGAAATTTATTTGAATTCAACAAAACATGAATTAAACAATATAATTACCCCAAACCTCACTTTATTATATTTTTCAATTCCGCTAGAAAAGCTCAAGTTAACAAAAAACAAGTTTTCTATGCAGTTCAGATTTTGAATGAGATCTCATACAATTATAAACACTTGTTAATGACTAATTTGCGTTAGCTGTTTCATCGGGGAATTTATTATTATAAAAATAAACGAGTTTATTAGAATACTTACACAATGACAATTATAAGATGTTTAAAACCTCCTTTTTTTGTAAGTGTAGCTTTCCTGTATTGGAATAACAAGCTTAAAGAATTGTGTCTTCTATTAAAAGATTTACTTTTAAGAAACACTTAAAAAAAAATCTCCAGTTTTTCTTGAATATCATAGCCTAGTCATCTCTGTTCCCACTAATATATTTCAACACCATTGTGAATAATTCTAATTTCAGTCTTTGTGCCCATTCATTGCTGATTTTTTATCCCTATGGTGGTATCAAGAAATACTTCAGTTATTATCAGTTAGTAGCAGCTTTGCTGGTGGTGGCTCTTGAGGTAAAAAAAAAATAAAAAAAATAAAGGGCAAAAAAAAAAAAAGAGATGTCTGTAGACAAGGACTGGAGTCACCAAAGTCATTAGTTTCATCTATTGAGTAGGGAGCAGAAGTTACCATACTTCTGAGAAATCAGTCTAGTTCATCAAGTTCTATCTGTGCAATTTGCCTCACTGACACTTAATTTTTTGGATGCAGAAAAAAATTATTTTGCTGTAAAACATCAAAGCGATATGGAGTTATGACTTCAAAAATACAGGACTGGTCACAAACTATTTTCCATAGGGAGAACACCCACCTTCTGGGACATGAAACCTTTCATCATTACAAGCTCTGGCCTTGTCAGCACATGGGATTTGGCCACTGCTCCCAGAATCAGGAGCTCAGAAGCTCCTCCTCAGTAACACATACTACTCACTGGTATTTGAAGCAGCTTTGATATTCCAACTTTCCCAGACTGTCGTTCTAAAGGAGCTTGGGCAGATAACAAACTTAAAGAAGAAATAGGGAATAGCGTTCACCAAGCTGATTTCAAAGAGCAGCACTTATATTATTGAACTGATAAGACTATTCATATGCCTTACTTGTCAAAATGAATAGAATGAATGTCTTTGAATATCCTTCAGAAGAGAATACAGAAAAGAATATCTCACACAGGTACGAAAACATTAAACAAGCACTTCCAGGAGAATTCAAGTTCATTTAAATGAATGATAGTACTCTCCCGGACCTTTAATGGGAGCAAGATTTTGTCTGAGATGAGAGCCAAAGAGATAAAGTGACTAGAGTAAGAAAGAGGGAAGTTATTTCTGATAGTAATGACTAAAAATAGTCTTCATGCAGTTCTGCTGTGACTAAACAAAATTTTTTCATGAAACAAGAGACAGTAAAAAGACAAGCACTTCACTGACAGTGCCTCTATGACAACATACATCATCATGGACTATTTAATCCACACTGAGCCTCCATGACTTACAACAACCCAGAAGGAGATCCTGTGAGAGTTCTTAAATGTGATCATTTCAAGCCTCCAAAACACTGAAAAGGTCTTCACTACCAAGGTAGGGGGTCTCTCAACACATAGCCATGGAGCAGTGGCAGAGTCAGCTGTGCATAAATCTGGGAACAAACTACACTTTTTCCTTCATGCGGTAGCCAGTAATTGAGTTATTTCTCTTCTAATTTGACTGCACCAATCCAAAGAATGGAATATTAATATGCCATATTCACCAAATGTGGTAGGTAGGACCACCTGACCAGGCAAAATATTCAAACCACAAATCAGGGTGTTAAAGGACTAAGAACAGCAAAAAAGGGAGAATCAAGAAAGGTTTCACGATGTCAGAACAAGACCAGCAGCTTTGTAAACAAAGAATCAAGATAACAGTCAAATATCTTAAACAAAATAAACAAATTAGCATCCCAAAAGCTGTAATATTGTTCAAACCTTCTGATAAAGTTAGGTCCCTAATGATAGATAACAAGGCTTCAGTCTTAGGGAAACTTTCTTGCCATGGGTAAGGCTGAGGTAATCAGCATGCATTCCTAATATAATCTATTTTTAGGTATAATTTTTTTGTGTGTGTATAGTGGATAACATTAACATGGGTAGCTATGAACATGGATGCTTAGTTTAAAAAAAAAAATAAATTAGCTAAAGAGTATTTTGCTTGGAAAGTCTGTTGAGGATAACACTTAAAAACGGTTCTGCAAATGTAGATTTAATTGTTTGCAGATCCTTTGGAAAGGTCAAGCAAACAAAACCCTTACCAGGAAAAAAAAAAAGACCAGATCCATTAAGATTGCAGTCTATGAAAAGAGAGTATTACAGTAGGCTTCTTCTTGAAATAGAGAAGTAAATTTAGTATGTATAAAGCTCTGCAAATTAGATCCATCCAAATTACTCTATGGCCCCTAATATCAAAGAAAACCTAACTTACACACTGAGACTCCCAAAAAAGAGCATAGGAGGAAATACAAGTTCAGGCACAACACACTTTTAAACACATATAGAAACCGATCTAAATTAGCTTTACATCACAACGGAAACAAAAAAGCCCAACATAGTCAAACACTTAAGAACACATACACGGATATATTTAAAAAAAAAAAAAAAAAA
>VYZM01012607.1:228139-242047 GCA_013398915.1 Dromas ardeola
AAAAAAGAAAACAAACCTCGCTTTTGAATTCAATTTAAAGATGTGAACAGGAGAAACCAGAGCGAACATCCCTTTCAGCTCGACACTGAATCCCATAGGACAAGGTCTGGCATCTGCTTTAGCAGCCTGGGTGTGGCTGAGTGCAATTAATTGATTACAGCTGACAACAACTGTGACTGAGGAAGGGCAGGGGCTTACATCTTGTGCTTTTCACTGCGCTCTTGCGCTGTAGGTTTCAGGGCTAACAATGCTACATTCCTAGTGTACAGCTCCGGTGTAGCCTGAAGTTCCAGTCCTAAAGTACATGATGTGTCAAAAGGGCTTTTCTTTCTCCCCTGGCACTGGTCTTTCCCATGTTCCCTCCATGAAATTCCCAGCCAAAGGTTAGCAATAAAGGCTGATAAAGAAATCACAAGGCTAGAGAAGAACTCTCCTTTGCTTGCTTGCATTTTTTTTTTCCATCATGTTTTTTACTGTTTTTTCTATGGTGAATTTGTAACAGAATTTCTATCCTTTGTATTCCTCTGAATCTTGAGCATCTTCTAAACGCTTTCACAGCATACATTGAAGAAATAATACTTATTGAAAGGGTCGTATTTATAGCAGAGCTTCAGTCATTATCATTCAGGTCTAATTTCTCCGTAAAGTCTGTGTTAATGTATCTTTGAAAAATTTCATCGCATTAATGAATTCAAAAGGTTTTGCTATTTTTCAAGTGGCGACAGGAACAGCAGTTTGATGTCAGAATAGTGAATTTAACCAGCTTCCTGATTTACCACCCTAAGTTTTGCATTCTCTGGGCACCCGAGGTAATGTCTATTCTTATCCTATATATCCCTTTAAATATTATCCTTTAAATATTAAATATTTATTTATTTAATAAATATATTTAAATATTATCCTTTATCTCCCTATGAAGTTTCAGCTACTTCTGGTATTACTTTTTTTATGAGTAAGCTTTTGATCTCCAGTAGATTCCCACATCACAAAAGAGACTCGGATGTATTTTCCTTGCATGAAGAATTCAAGGGTCAAGAGTAGGCAAAGAAATGTTTGATCTGATGACCTTACAGGCAATTTTGTTTAAAATTTTTCATGTACTTACTTATAATAAAACTTTTACAAAGGGATTTGGAAGTTGCACACATAGCTATAATTCAAAGCAAGGTGTTTCTACCTACAGCACGGAGACAGAGAAAGCAGGTCTTTTGGAGGTATCAGGAATGACTTTTTCCTGTTGCCCTGACAGTACCATCCTCAGTCAGCGTGACACTTACTATAATCCCGAGGCTTGCCCTCCTTCCTCTCTATCCAGGCTTTCAAAATAAGCATTAGCTTAGCAAAGCACTCCTTTTTAACTTTAGGAAATTAGAAATTAGGATCACCTGTACTGGGTGTTGGTGGCAGGGGCCTCTGTGAGGAGGGGCGGGGGCTGCCCTGTCCCAGACACAGCTGGTTCCAGCCGGTTCCACCTCAGGGCCCAGCCAGGTCCCTCGGCCACGCTGGTGTGACGCCTCTGGGAAAGCGTAGTGAAGAAAGGGCAAAACGCTGCCCGGCAGTGTTTTCCTCACAGGACTGAGGAAAAAAAGTTTGAGAAACAGCCCGGTGAGCAGCCAGGTGAGTGAAACAGGAGGGGAGGAGGTGCTGCAGGGACTCCCGTGGGCAGGCGGTGGGGGAGCAGGTTGTCCCGCTGCAGCCTGTGGAGAGACCGCAGTGACTCAGATACCCACACTGCGCACGTGGATACCTAAAAACTGCTCTCAGGCAGCGTCAGCCTGTACCTTTGGACGATGTTAATGGGATAATGAATTCAAAAGTTCTATTTTCTAGGCAGTGACAAAATCAGCAGATTGCTTGATGTCATAACAAATAATCTAACCAGCTCCTGATCAATCGTTTGTAAAATTTTCCATTCACTGGGAATTTTAATTTGCTTGTCAGAGACCTGTAGACATTTTCTAATGCTGCCAAAAAGGCGTCTTGGGCACAAAAATGTGTAGGTAAAATTGCATTTGGCAAATGTATTAAACGAGCGTTGCCAAGAATACCTGGCACCCACTGAAGGCTCAGTGGGGAAGGGGGGGTTGTGGTCAGCTTGTGACAGTTCCCCTCTGTGGCTCCTTCCTCCTCACGCTTTTCCCTTGCCCCACCATGGGTCCTTCCCACACGCTGCAGTCCTTCAAGAACAGCTCTTGCATGGGTTCTCTGCGGGCTGCAGTTCTTCAGGATAAACCTGGAACAGCACGGGCTCTCCACGGGCCACAGTTTGTCCAGGGAATATCTACCTGCTGGATATTCCCTGAACGTACCTCACAAGTCCCAAACGGAGAAAATGAGAATGTATCTTCAGCTGTTACTGAAAAGCAAGGTCCTTTATTTTCTGTCAACCTTCTCCACTACACTGAGACAAGATTTTACAAGATGTAGACCTAGTAGA
The DNA here is from genome assembly GCA_013398915.1 of Dromas ardeola. NCBI lineage: Eukaryota > Metazoa > Chordata > Aves > Charadriiformes > Dromadidae > Dromas > Dromas ardeola. The sequence goes on from VYZM01012607.1 coordinate 230,577, forward strand.
TCACAGTCTGAAGTAAATCCCACAAAAGAACAATGTGTAAGAATACAAAGACAGTATGCCAGGGCATTTATCTTTTCTGCTTAAGCCTAGAAACACAGAATAAGTGTATATATATAGATATAGATATATATATACATAGATATAGATATATAGATATAGATATAGTCTCCCAAAAGGCTGAAAAGTCCAAGTTGTAGTAATAGGCAATCCCAATGGTTTGGGATGCTGCCTACAGATGGTGTGCTCTCACTCTGAAAATCAATTAGGGAAGAGAAGGGGGTTTTTGCCCATTATGTGTGGAATCACTTGAGATTCTTTAATAAGGAACACTGAAACGGAACTTGGCTTTCTCATGTGCACTAGGTACAGGAATTGCTGGATGAAACTGGAGTACATAGCATCGCCTTAAAAAACGATCCCCAAATGGTTCAGTACAGTAAGTGAAGACAAATCAGAAAAAATAGCAGGACCATTCCTGACAAATGGGAACAAATCAGAAAAGTGTACTTCCCTACTCAAGCATGGCTCCCTGTAATGGATAAACATAGTTGGGGTAATTAATAATATTTTAACAAAAATACACTATAACTGGGATTATGCACATTACATAGTAAATGGTCTCAGCAAATATTTATTTTTGCCTGTGTAAAAACATAACCTCAAAAGTATGCACTTCACTATACAGCTAAAAGTTTAGGCACTGTAGTTTGGACATACACCAGGAACACATTGGAATAAATTGGAAAAAGATTAAACAATTCTGCTTGTTGATACATCGGAAGTTTCAATAACTCATATAAACTGGTTTTCATCATAAAATTTAAGAAAATGCAGATATACTCAATCAGCATGGTCCACTGAATACAGAGTGGTTCTAGGCCTGGGCCCTATCCTGCTTCTCTCCATAAATCACTTCTTGCCTCAGAGAAAATACACGCAGATCCACAAAATTATTTTAGGTACACAGCCCCTCAGTCGTCATATCCGCAATCTGAAAACAGCATTTGTAGATCAGGAGTTTAAGCTTCTGAAATACAGAGAAAGGGAGTGGTTCATCTTTCATCTCAATATATTTCTACAAACCAAATAGTTAACTATTTGGTACTTATATGAAAGTACAAACATGGCCTGCGTTCTATTTTGTAGTTCACCATGTCATTACAAATAAATGAGCAAAAGTTCTTCCTTCTGAATGTAGAAACAGTTTGTCATATGCAATTTATAACAGCCCCCTCATTACAGAGAATCTTTTCACCATATGATTGTGCGTATAAGAACAATTAAAGAAATTCAGAATTCTCAGTATTTTCTTTAAATGAGCTAACTGGCTGTGAAAGGTGCTGGACTGACAGCTCCGATAAGTGAGCCCTCTTTCTTCTGAATTGATACAGTACAGAGAATAGCAATGCAATTTTCGTTCACACTCTCCTGGGTATGTGATTTATCCCTGACCTTGAGAAGTGCCCGTTTAATCATTAGCCTCTCTACTGAAACTGCTAACAAGAAAGGCAACCATCGTGGCACAAGGCACCTGTTCATTAGGGAGCAGACTGAGAAAGAGCCTCAGCTCATTGCAGCACAGAGCCCCACGTAGAGAGGACTCTTCGACGTGTGGTTGATCCTCCCCCTGCAAGTAACATCAGTATTGTCTGTAATATATTTTATACAGTTGCAGGCTCACGTTTTCTTTGGTTGAAAGGACAGAAATTAAAACCTTCTTCTAAAAGTTAAGGTAATTAAGGAACCCATGGCAAGAAATACCTGATCATATAAGTACTTTACATGTTCACGCTGTTTGCGTAAGTGGCAATGAGCTAGGAAGTTCTTCACAGATGCATATTGTTGCTATTTATAACACTGAAAAAGGTACGGGACATTTGGTTTTATTTTCTCCCCTAGAAGTATATGGTACTCTTTCAATGTTTGATACAATATTTGGGGAAAAAAATCCGTACCCCAAGTCATCTGTATTTTGCTGCACAATAGAAAAAAATACTTTATTAATTACAGAAGGAGAAAAAAAAGAGCTGGAACAGATATGAACAAGTTACATGCAAATTTGTTGAACAGATTACTCTGTTGTTCAACAACAATGCACAATTTTCATCTCAGATAAACAATTTCAGTATTAAGAACAACAGAATCTACACATACTATAAAGGGATGTTTAACAAGGCCTAAGGAGCGAGATCCAGTCTTAAACTGCTCATCTGATGGGAACTGTCACACAAGGAATAAGCATTAAATATTTCTGCATATCTTCAGTCTCTTAATTCAGAAGAGATAAGGGTGAAAAGCCCAAATACTTTCATACATTAGTGATGAAAATAGAAGATGAAAGGGGAAAAAAGAAGAAAGAGGAAAGGAGGCAGAAAAGTTAAACTTTCTAAAACCCAAAGTTAAATTTAAATGCTATCTATAATCTGGGAGACATGAACACCGTGATATGAAATTTATCATGTGAAGTGTCTACACACATTATTAAAACATTTACGTCCCAAAGATTTTTGAAGTGAAAGCTTCAAATTTGAATGTGCATGGACAGAACAGAAGTAAAGTTTTCCTGGGTGCCATTTTGTAATTGTAGGGGAAATTCCTACTCTGTGTGTCTGCAAAACGAAGAGCGGACAACACTTATTCTAGGAATCTCAGTGGGATTTTTATTCATAATCCTGTTGTGGAAGATGTACTGAATAATGATATTTCATATTCAGCGTCTTCTGCAAACTGCAGTGTTGGAATTTCCCTTCCTGAAAGCATGTATTTGATATCTGGCCTTCTTTTTTTATCCCCTGCTCATTTATATGTGTGTGGTTTTTCTTTTAACCCCCACCCCTTTTTAATTTAAATAAAATTCTGGGGGAAAAAAAAAAAGAAACGGAAGATCACAGGATGTGAAGATGCCATTCTGGGAACTAGCAAGCAGTCTCAACAGTAAAAAAAGCCAAGTGATCTTTCAAGTGGGCTATTACTGTAGTTGTGGGAGCAGAATAATGAAACTGAACAGAATAATTGGCCTAAATATCTGGTTAGAGGGCCGGTACAGAGAAAAGAGCATGAAAGGCTCTACTAAAACGACAGAAAGGTGGGTGTTCCTGCAATCAGGACAGAAAAAAAAGCACTGGAGAAGTCTGTAAACTAAAGAAGAGGGGGAGGGGAACCATTGGAAGGAAATCCAAGCAGAGAGGGGGAAAAAATACCCACTAAATCTGAAAGTCTAAAGGAAAAGAAAGCAGTTGATTGTATTTGCTGCCATTCCAAGGATGGCAGTTGGGAAACAGCAATCGGAAGTGCAGCATCAGGAGGCACATACTATAAGAGAAACATGGGTGGCTCCTGAGATATATGTAGGAACACTTTTATATATTTTTAAAACAGGGACAGAGGTTGGATGAATAGTCTTGTATAACATGATATTATTAAAAGAGGGACTTCAGCTATCACTGCAAAAAGAAAATAAACAACCATCCTCTCTAAACTGGCCATTTCCATCAGCTGAAGATTTAACAAATGACTTCTGAATAGAAAAGCAGTGAAGTCAGTATACTCAGATGTTACGACCGTCCACGTTCAAGTCAACACTTTGTTACATTGGAAGACATCTGAGGATATAAGATCCAGTTTAACGGTGCTATATATCTATATATGAGAGATTCTTACAGTTATTGAGATGGAAGATTAAGCTGCTAGCATTTTCCACACTCTTACTATGGACTTCTCTAAGTAACTCTTTAAGTTACCATAAACAGGCCAAACCCAAATAGATCCTATTTACAGTTCTAATGACAGAAACACACAATGCAGTTGATATTCATGTGGTTCATGAATGATGATTATAATGACAGTATCAATACATGGTAATTACAATGACAACATCATACTTTCAAAAAACTATAGCAAAGTGTTTTCTGTGTAATTAGCATTCCAAATTTTAAGTGACATAGCAGAAAATAAGTGGCTTTTCATTGGCTGGTTTGTATTAGAGTTCCTTAAATAATATACAGATCGAGACCCGTAGCAGGAGTCCTACAGTCTTCATACACGCAAGGAGCATGAGTGCGCTACAGACCTCAATACAGAGAAACACGGCCCAAAAAAAAGGAAAACTACTGCAAGTTTCAAGCATTTCCAACAAACCAGTGAAAATGGTTCATTTAAACTTCAAAATGTCCAGATGATATTTTGAATACTAATCCATATGTTAACTGGTAAATAAAAGCAGCACAGGAAAGTGATTAAAGGAAAAAAAAAAGTGTTAATATAAATAAATACAGAAGGAAATATATTTCTAGGTCAAGATGCAAAATATACAGCAAGAGGTAATATCTTTTAGTAGAACAGCTGTTATGATTGGGAGCAAAAGACATGGTTTGGGGTGCAAAAGCCTTTGCCTAAAGCACGCATGTATTCCTGAAGGCATCTCTATTTTCTGAAATTCTTCCAATAAAAGACATCACCACTTCCTATGAAAAATTTGCTTCACTTCTATCGATAGATGATCACAGCTACAACAGTTACAACTAGATTAAAATAAGTGAGTGACCAAGCAGCCCTCTCCTGGTAAACAGTCAAAGCTAAGCATTCAACACGAAGTACAAGCCTTCTTTTTAAATGCATAAAATAAAACAAAGATACAAATAAACATATTCTGTAGCCATTTAAAATCTTTCTTCGCAGGTCTTATGAGCTGTTAGCTGCAGAATGCATCACACACTTGCATCCAAGCTAAGAATGAACACAGAGTTTTTGGTGGACCTAGGTCTCACGAAATCTCACACAACTCACTCAGAATGGATCCAATGAAAAATAAAATTGAAAACAAATTATAAGGAAAAATCAGGTAAGACCATTTTGGCTTTATGTCACTACAAATGGAAGGCAGAACGGTGAGTAAAGATCCTTAGTGATAGCTCTGCAACGTCACTTTTGTCTCTTAACTATAGCTTCTGTAATAATTACACTGTTAATTTTCTCGCAGGTATGTCTCCTGTTAGACAACTGCATTTATTTAAGAACAATCAGAAATAACAGAAATAGCATCTGGTTCTCTCCCTTTGTATCTCTTTTGGTTTCCACATGACTGACTTCTCCTGTACATTCGAAAGAACACACACAAGGGACAACATCACTTGAACAAACTACTACCATTATTATTACGATATTTTTCAGGCAGACACACTTCAGCTACTTCTAATGATTATGCCTTTAATAATCCATCTTGGACAAAAAATAACAGAAGTTTCAGTTTCTAAGAATTTACGGCAATAATCAATAAATAGTGTTTCAGTTTGCAAGAAACATTCACACAGATAACAGCCAGTGGGAATCCCATTCGATAAAACTAATTAACAATTTTTATTTCAGAAATAATCAGATAGTAACACCAAGGCTTTTATAAAAACATATTTTTATCACTGCTTATGATAAAATATACTGGCCTCTAGAATTTTTTCTGAGATCAGGACTCTTATGTTAGGCAGCATACAAACTCATAGTTAGATATAGCATACAAAAAGTCTAAAAGTAGAAATTCAGGGTAGAAAGACAATGCGTCTAATATAGGAAAGTATTTTTCAATTCAGTGATCATGGTACAGGACAATCAGGGTGAAAATAAAATTTATTCAAAGCCATTGTCAAGAAATGCATTTAGAAGCAGGACAGCTAATCAAGCTGGGACTGCAACCTACAGAACTGAATCTGAACACCACGAATAGAATAAAGTGGTTAATATAGACATATTTTAAAGATAACTAATTCCAAAGAAGACGACATTGACCTCAGAGGAATAAAGGAATGATATAGGAAAGAAGCTGAAGTCATGTATTTTCACAAATATTCCTGGATCGGATTTATTTATTTTATTCAATTGCCATGGTGTACTGCATATAACTGCTGCATTTGTTTGGGCAACCCTACTGTCTTACATGAATCCTTCACATGACTATACTCACAACGTCCTGAGGAAGCTACTACTTTCCTATTTCTCTCATTTTTCATGCTGAGAAACTATGAAAAAAGAGAAATCCCAGCTCCATTAAAATCAATCCATTAAAACAGGCACAACTATCACTGACTTAAATGGAAGGAGAACTCCACCTGAGTGAGTTGTTCAAGGTCATATACAAATTCTGTGCTATAGTAAAGAACTGAGTATCACTTTCAGAGTACCCAGCGCACACGTTAGTAACTGACCTTATCTTCTTTTTCATAGCTAATGGCTCCCCTAAAAAGCTTTCTGGTAATACCTTCAGCTTAGAAGGCTGAATAGAAAAAAAAAAAAAAGGTTACTTGGCTGAGAAGGAAAACAAACAAAACCCAGCAATAACCTGCACTATCGCTCTACTGCCTGCCTGCCCTACTGCCATGATTTCTCTTGTTCAGAGATTCTACTTCCCTCCCAGAACTGCTGAGGGTTACAAATGATAAAGCAGTTTAGTAAAAGTAATTTCTTTTACTAGAGCTGGAGGAGCTGGAGCTGGTACTCTATTTGCTTCACTTTTCCAATGTGGCTAATTGATAGTCCACTTCGTAAAAGCATGGTATAAAATTATTATATAAAGTGACAAAAATAATTAATAGGTGTACATTCAGAATTCTGAGTAATGTCTCTTTGAATCGCTCTTTGCTGTTTGAACTTCAAACCATCTTAAAAATTACTAACTCCCAGAAAACTGAAACCTGATAGCGCTAAGACTGCACATCAGTATAATACCAGATAACATGAACTTAATCTAAAAATCTCCAATTTACTTCTATGGGATTTGCAATTAAAGGCTGTACGCCTTTGGACAGTAGTAACACCAGTACCACCAAAAAGTTTAATTCTGTAGAAAGGTGACGGGATCTGCAGAAGCTGATACTTCTACAGAGCCAAAGTCGCTTTAGTCATTCCCTTTCTAACAAAACCAAATACTATTGAAATTCCAAGCATGCATAAACAAGGCATTTTTAGAGAGATCCTTCCCACGTGAGGTTACAATTTCATTCAAAGGATTTAAGGAATCTGTATGATCATGTAGGCTGACCTGCTGTATTACAAAGTCTGCAGAATTCCATCAAGTGGGCAGTATTTCCGATTAAAATATAGCATATGCCTTGCTCCTGGGCTTATGCATGAAAAGAATCAAAATCAAGATGTGGTGATAGAAAAGATCAATGTTACTATGCAGGTACAACCTTTCTTTGTGCTTATACACGTGTACAGGAGAAAAAGAAATCACAGATTGAGAGTGCCAGTGCATTAATTCTTATTTTGTAATTTATCAACTTCTTTTATATAAGAGCAGAGCCGGAGAGCAGCCTCTGGAAAAACAAGAGTTTCATGGAACTGTTATATAACACTGCAGAATAAGATATTGTAAATAATTAATCCAAATGAAAGAACTGGGGGATCTTTTGGCAGGGATTAAACATGAAAAGGACAATGATTGGCCTCTACTTTGGGAAGAAAAAAATCCAAAGATATCAACAGTGACTGCAGAATCTCAGAATTTTTGTAGGGCTTTTACTTATTTAGAAGTTTGAAAGATGAAGTGTATTATCTCTTAAAGGCCTTTTCCAACCTAAGTGATTCTATGATTCTAGTACATAAAAAAGAAATTAGGAATAGTTACGTAATTGTTGCCTAGCACCTCTCGTAAAAGGACAACTCATTCTGGTATTTCAAGACCAGTAGTTTTCACTCTTAGCTTTAGAAATACATACACATGTAGCTGTGCCTCAAAATGAATGTTTCAATGCAAATTATCACTTTGTCTCAAAATTTTATGAAGGTTCAGATTAAAACCAGTAACATCTCTGATGACTTATTGCAACACAGTAAGATGGAACATAAGGGAGATGCTCAAATACATTTAAAAATTAATAAGGTTCTACCTGGCTAAATCAGGTTATTGCATAAGCCATCACTTTGCATTCATCAGAAGTCAGTTATCATCCACCATCACAAAGCAGTGTTATCTTCCTGAGCCTTCAGAAACTACTCATAATGAAACTTATCCCTGTAAACAAAAAGTGAGAACTTCCTCACAAGACTTTTTCCAAGGTTAATTTAGTTTTGAATCCTTTATTGCAAAACTCATGTAAAACTTTTACTAGTTAAAGCAGACCGTGTAGGAAGTTGCTTTGAAGAGCTATAAGCCAAGCCCATCCCCGGGCAATAGCCTGTCGATTGCTATCAGCATGCTACCTGAGCAGGGAATCTGGAATCAAGGTTTCCCGAAATCATCAGCTTCACTATCGTAAGAACACCTGCAGGGCTTTTTCCACAGAGCGTAGTTACTGTGGAAGTGGTATTCTCACCTTATATCGAGGCCCATTCAGACAGTATTTCTGCATTTTTCTGGGGTGGGGAGAGGGGAAGATAGGTACTTACACTGCAGACCAATGCAGGCAACACGTCGTTGCTTTGTATTTACTCAGGCCATAATATAAACAGCGTAGGCAAAACGCTCTTTAGCTGTGAAGTTACCGAAGCTTTAGCGCACGGATGTTTAAAGGCATCAGAGGAACATCAATAATGCCATCCCCACCACAATTAAAATCTTAAAAACTCCATTATTGCAAAGGTTCTGCAGTCAAAATACACAGTGGGAAGCAAGAAGAGGTTTTGGGTGTTTTAATCTATTGCACACTTACTGCTAGGGTATCTTCCTGTTTCAGGGCAGGAGGGAAAAATCCATGTCTATTCTAAAAGCCTATGTTAAACATTTCTTTTAAATGAAGATAAGGATTTGGTTTCATGCTTCCTCACAAACACACAAGTCTTTCTAGTTATTTCAAAGATCAGTTAAAAGTCGTCTCTCATTTTCAAAGCTCTTAATTTACTTCTTTTTTCCACTGACATAATCAGTTGATCCCAACTTGCTCCTTCCACTTTTACAGAATCTTCAGGAATTTTCCCCTCTATGACTCAGAAGCTTTCTCTGCACCTTCTTCCTTTTCAAATTACTTGCTTGTACCTCTGCTTCCCTGTCTCCATAATTACAAAGCTTATTTCAAAATAATTCTTCTCTTTCCTAATATTTTTCTTAGCTCTGTTAGTGAGAAGAGTGCTTTGCTGACCATTATGCACAATTCTCTTTCCTGTTGTATTTAATATGCTCTGGAATCCAGTACGTAAAAAAAATGCCATGAAGAATTGTGTATGCTGTGCGAGTTATGGGGCTTACTAATGAAAGAACAAGATCACAGGAGAATCACAGGTAGTTACAGGGAAGCATTAAGGTACCTGAGACCACAAGTCTCCATTGGACCTCAATGGGATTTGTATTTCTAACACCCTTTGGTGGGGTTTTGTTTTGTTTAAATACTACTACTGGTAATAAACAACCAGCACTTCATTATGCTATAGTCTTACAAAAAATTCATCATTAAGGTTCAGTACCTAGAAGTAAAATAGTGTTACAAGAAAATATTCACAATAGGAACTCAGGAAATTTACGCTAAAATTAAATAGAAAGAACTGAAGCTTCTGAATATACTGAAGTTCATAATTAAAAACAACAACAAAAGATTCTCTCTGACCATATAGTAACACTGTCATCCTGTCTTCCTTTCTATCTTCCTTTCATAACACAGCTGTAGTGTTACTTTTACTTAAAGGTAATTTTGTTTTGCAGTTTTGTTTTGTTTTTCTTTAAACTGCTCTAAGCAGTTTGAAGACACAAACTCATCAGCAGCAGCGCTTTGGATTTTTTAAATAAATCATAAAGCAGAATTTCAAAACTTTTTATAGACACAGTGAACACTCTTAGAAACTAACTTCAAGGATATATACATTTCAAGAATTTTATCTCTTCTAAACATACAAGATCGTCTAGAAATCTGTAGTGTCTCCTAACAAACAGTTTAGGTATATCTCACAGTAAGGCATCTCTAGCCCTGTTGACGTTACCATAAAAAATTCCAGTGGCTTCTATTCATTTTCAGCTAAGGCTCAAGTGCAATGCTTTCACATGACACAATTTTTTTTCCTTTCAAAGCCAGCCATGGGAAACATTAACCCCTATTGCACCTAGGTTTCTGTCTGAAGAGTGCCATATTTCATGGATTTGGTGGTCTTGCATACACAAGAGCATACTAGCTCTGTAATTAATTTTATGTGCATGAAAGCATAAACATATATGGGTCATCTGTTTCTTTTCACATTTTGTCATCTGTTTCTTTTCTTTAATGGAAACTGTGATTCCATGAGATGAAGGAAGAAAATTCTCTTTTCTGCTGACTCACTGTAATAGTAGAGATTCAGACCAGCGGTTGAAGTGATGCTGAATCAAAACTGGCTGCTTGTCTCTGTTTTGCACAGTACCAAATATTGCATCAGCATGCATCACTCAAAGGACTCAAAGTTTCATCTCTGAAATAAAAAAGTACAAGAGCTTATAACCTCTGCCGTTTTTGAAGCTTTCCCACTATGAGAAGAGTGATAGTGAGACTATCTGGTGTTCAAACTCACTAGTAAAGTGAATAAGCACCACCCCCTCATACCATTAAGCACATCATGGGGAAACCTTTTTCAAGAGAAGGTGGTAACTGGCATTATTTTAAAGTAAAAATCATCATCATCATCGTAATCCCTAATTAAAGATGAATAACCAAGAAAGAACACACACAACATTTCACAAGAAAGTTTTGGAGATGCTCTACTTTCCCTGTTAAGGTTTTGGATTCCACTCACCAAATATTATTTTATCAAGGGCTGAGTTCTCAACGGTCTCTTTCATCCTCTTTCTCAGAAGCACAGGAACTTATTCGGTCAAAATTGTTTTGCATTTCCAGCAACACAGAGATCCATGCAAACAGTGTGAATTGTTACTTAACCTACTAACAAATGCAGCCAATAACACAATGAGATACTGAACTGGAGACTGACAAATTACATTATTTATTTTTTCCAGTGCCAAGTCATGTTCCAAAGCAGACTGGAGCTGGTGCAGACATGCTTCTTTCAGCTCGAGATCTTTTTTATAGATTTTTTTTTCCGATTTGTTAATGCCATGCATTATTGCCATGCACTAATTTTGCAAGTCTGTACTTAAAATTGTGTTCCTGTCAACTCCGTGTTTTCCACTCCAAGCACAGTCACTAGTCTTATTTTATATTCCACGGGCTGCGTACAATTCTCTCTCTACAAGGTATTTTAGTCTATGGCAGCTAATAATGCTGCCTCTGCACTTAGCTCCAAATATACAGTGGGGAGTTGCACTCTGAATCATTACAATATGATCAAACATGGCAAAGTTAAAAATGCATTTATAGTTCCCAAATCAATTGCAACTGAAAATAATAATAATTCCGCAGTGCATCCAATTGTTTTGATAATGTAATCTAGAAATTTCAATACTTACTAGTCCTGAACAAAATTTTACAAAGCCCCTTTTGTCCATTTGCCCATCCCCCCTTTCGTACTCTAGTATTGTCAGGTTGTTGTGAGGCACCTGTAAAAATTATCTGCAGTCTCTCTGTTGC
>VYZM01012607.1:242059-244559 GCA_013398915.1 Dromas ardeola
CTGTTGCCATAATACAGATGAGCCACCAGTTCTCTTCATGAACTGCAGAAACAAAAGCAAACACCTTTCCATGCTGCACACCAGCGTGCGTTTTTGCCATCTCAAGCAAATGCATGTGTGATAAGGCTTTCAGTAGAGTTGCAGTGAGCGGTATTTCTAAGTGCCATTTGACAGAGAGTCTGATCCCGGTTGGTTACAGTAAAATATAATCTGAAACAGAGGTTTAGAACCTTGGCATATTTTTAACTTCCTGACATACGCAGCATAGTCTGCTATTGAGGAATTTTCCTCTCGCTGAAGTGATGAGCAGACAAGGCAACACTAATGCTACTCCACGCTTTGCTCAGTGGGAGGTAATGCAAAATCAGCGCAGTAGCAAATATTATATTAACAGTGTGGTGCTCCTTTTCCCTTCCCTCCCCCATCTCAGTTTCAGAGTTGGAAAGCGATAACATAGAGGACAGACTACGTTCTTCTTCAAGCAAGAGGAATGAAGAGAAATCATTTGGTAAGTGATCGCTAGGAAAACAGAATTTACTAAAAATGCACTGTTCTGATGGTAAATAACTGACGTCCGTATTCAGTACAGTGCTGAGCAGCTACAGCCAGTGCTAAAACCTGTTATATCAACGCAGGACCAAATTAATCTCTCAGTTATACTGAAGTCACCGAGGGTCCTCTAAATTTATAGCTGGTGTTTCTCTAGCTTTATAGCGATGCTGTCAATGTATCAGTTCATTGATGCTGCATTTACTATGATGGACTTATTAAGTGTGGGCATGTTTAGCATCAGAGACAACAAAAAGTTGACATAGGAAACACAGTAAATTAATATCCCCAATTAGAACAGCTGCACATTTAAAGCTTCTGTTTCTTTGAATACTTGATAAAATAATGTTACAAAGGGCATACACATTTCCATTACCAAAAACTTATGAATTAAGTGTTGCAAAAATAGATTATGTAAGTATCGGAATGTAAATACTCAAGATATCTTCAAAGATTTTAATTTGTGATATTTCTTCATTTTCAAACAAACATATTTCTCTCCACATACCTATGTGTCTATATCTGACATAGATGGTCTTTGACTCTAAAGACTGTATTCTAGAAACAACACAGATTAGAAGTAAATATTGTGAAGCATATAGAGCTCCAGAGTTCACAGCAAAATCATCTTTATTTTTAAAATGTTGGTGGTGGACTGCAGCCCATTAACACGCAAGCCCAAACTCAAACCTAACTAGACATCATCAGTAGGATATTAAAGTTTGTATAGCATCTGCTGTATGACAATACAATCCCTTTACCCATATGATGAACGGATTCTCTTGTTATTGAAAAAGAATGCTGGCATGATGCATATAACATATATGCTTCCCCGGCAAAGGAGGCGATGCAGAACCATGAAGTTTGAATACAAAAATATTCAAAATGCATTTCTAGGTACCCGATGTATAGAAACTAATGTATAGAAGGAGGTTTACTGACTATTGAGAAAGTAACATGGAATTGGTATATGTCCAGTTATGCAAAGGAAAATGGGAAAAACAGACCTGCAGAAAACAGTCTCTAAACCCAACTGACCCAGCACATTTAATACGATTATATTTTTTGCATGTGCTTTCTTTCACTAACTTCTATTAAAATGTTTGCTCAGTCAGCCTACCTGTAGCTGGAGCAGCTCTTACCTTCCCTAGATTTTGTACTTTAAATCAAGATAATTTTCACTGGCACAAAATTTTAAAAAAAAAGCAAGAAAAAGCTGTCAGCACACTTGCGTATTAGGAATTAAAAAAAATGCAGGAAGTGGTAGAATTTCATGATGTAATTCTAGCCAGAAGAGAAAATAGCTTATTACTGCTGTTTAACCTAATAATCAGTGTACTTCCGCCCTCCTCCATCAATAAATAAAACAAATAAAATTCTTTTAGGAGTCCTCCAGTTTTAGGTCCAATTTTAAAAATATTTGTAGCCCCCAAATGTGCCTATACATGTACTTATGTGTACATTGACAAGAAACTATTTTATTACCTATAAACTTGAGATATTTACAGTAATGTTTTTGGAGTAAACTGAATTTTGTGATATGCCAAGAGATAGATGTAGAGAATTTAAAAATCCTATCATTTCAATATCCTCCAAAACTATGCTTCTGTTTTAATTTCATTAATTTTATGGCTAATAAAAATGCAAAAGTTATGGTTTTAGTAGTCTAAAAATAGTAGAACTTCAGCACGCATTTTTCTTTTATCAGTAAATAGAGCAATTAAAAAGACAATGGTGACTCGGTGACATGTCATCTACAGATGCGTACGTATATTAATGTAATGCTTCTGATTCATAAACCCTCCCATCTTAATTTTTCCTAACTCTTCTAATTAATGTAAAAAACAGTATTTTTATTAGTGTTAATCTAATACAGATACATTTAGAATCTTTATAAAGTGAAATCAGAATATCTAATTAAAATATGGAAGCATTATATACATCTCCGAAA
>VYZM01012607.1:249559-255222 GCA_013398915.1 Dromas ardeola
TCCCAGTGTCAAAATGGTGTGTTTGCCAAAGATTTGAGAGACCAGCAGAGCAAGTTTTCCGATTTTGTGCTGTTTCTCCTGCCTTTAGTGACCACAGCAAAGACTCAATTCTGCTTGCAAAGAATGGTCTGGTAAGGCCCCACCTCCCCAGTGTCCCTACTATAAGGAGAGATTCAGAGGTGTCCCCAGTCCCTTCCCCAATGAGGTGTTCCAGCTTCTCCCAGAAAAAAAACCCAACAGCTGATGTGCTGATCTCATCCTGCACCCTTTCCACTTGCTGGCAGAATGTCAGAAGTGAAGTGGGGAGAGAAGAATGTGCTTTGTGTGGTTCCCTTCACTGGCCAGCACTCCCTCAGAGAGTAGGTTTCTTCCTAAGTGAAATCCAGATACACTTTCTTGTTTCAAGAAAAAAGAAAAAAAAAACCATACCCCACAGTCAAAAAACTTACAACATTGCAGACACATCATATCCTCCATTCCACATATGCCAGTCTCTCAGCAGCACTTTTATTAAATAATCCTATCAAAACAGAACAGTAAAAAGGGTTATACACAAATTATTTCTTGTCCACTGCGTATTTTGAGGGTGGTGTTTTCCATGCTTGGTTTCAGTTAATTCGATGACTGTTTGGGTTGAAACAATCTCTGCATAGTCCCCATGAATTTTTCCTTCTTATCATCTATAGGACTGATCGTATGCCCTCCGATCCTTTCAACTATATCCCCACTTGAGCAAAAGCCTCCCTGTTCTTTGCTGTGGTTTATTCATTTCTTTCTTGCACTGCCTACAGTCTTGAGTCTTCTCTCCCAAAGTCAGTCAGCTGCTCTTAAAGAAAATGAGAAATCTCCCCCTTCCTCTTGATGGTTCCACCTATAACCCAACGACTCTTTTTAATGCGGCGTAACATGCAAACCAAGAGCAAAATGCAAACCCAGCAGTGCCCGTTACAGCTTCCATCATCAACCTGTGCATTGGAATTTCAACTTTCAACCTTAACATCACCAACAAAACTGCAAAACCCTCCGCTCTCTCCTCAGAAAAACACTTCATGTCTAGAGAAACTTCCTTACAAACTCATGGCTGAAGAATGCCATTAAAGCTTTCTCCTACACTGGTAACTTGCTGCTTCCTGCTCTTCCCCCACCTTTTGCTACCTGCTCCGCTCAAATCTTCCTCACTGGCTGACAGTGTTGACATTTCAATTGTAATCTTTAGGTGGGAGAGGAGCAGATTCTGTTGCAAATCTGAACCTGCAGTATTCAAAGGGACGAGAGTCTACCCGATAGCTGATTCAGGCCTTGATCCTGTGATAACACCCATGGGAGGGACACCTACAGATCAGGACCTTTGTTTTGAAGAACTATTGCTCACTACAATTCATGGTCAGTGCAAGTAAAGGCTTTACTCTTTCCAATTTCTAGCATAAGCTTGTTTTCCTAATACTTAATAGAGATTCACAGCACAGACGTGCAAATTTCAGTGCCAATCCAGGCAAAATATAAATTTCAAAAATGAAGACTCAAGAGTAATAACAATCAACATAAAACCAGAAATAACGTAATAGCCCCAGTAAAAGACATCAGCATTATCTCATTGCTTTTTCCACAAATAAGAAGCGTAACTCAGGACAACGCAGGTAAAAGATGGTTAAGTATCAAACTTCACTTTAGAAATTATTGAGAGAGAATATATTCACATCTACATTCTATATTCCTTAGTTCAGCTCCTGGGAATTTTGTGACTAATTTACTAACAATTACAAACCTTGCCCCTCCATCACTTTCCAACAATCTTACCTGTTTTTTAACTGAGCTAGGAAGTCAAATAATGCCCACTGCAAGTCAGACAGATTCTCTCGTGATTGTCCTGAACATGGATATGCTACCTGCCACACATACACGCTTCATACCTGCTGTCAAATTACAGTGAAATCTTGCTTTCTTTGATTAAAAAAATCCACAACCATTCTTACCAAGTGAGAGAATCTCTATAATTAGTTATATCCACACTACGCTCTAATAATTACGATTATCGATTTAATGACAACGTGATGCTACATATACCCAGCTAATTTAGCCACAGGTAAGAGAGTGCAGCATTGTATTCTGGTACAGATGTTGAGCACCCAAAAAGATAGTAGAATCTCAAAAAGGATAAAAGAAAAGAAAAAGAAAAGAGGTGTGAAACGTATAACTGGCAGACTGGCATAGCCAAAGAAGGTGAAGTATCAGCAAAAAAGCAGGAAAAAAGTTTGCAGGAAAAAAATCCAACCCAAGATATTCTACCTAAACCTTATTTTTATGATATATATCTTAAAATATAAATAAATAATGTGCTTAAAAGTGCCTATCTTGGTGCGCCAAGGTGAAAGTCTGCAAGCTTTTAACAGCTTGGTAGTTCAGCCACGGTACATGCAGGAATAAGCAATGTGAGATTTGGCTGGCTGTGCCTATGACAACATATAACTCTGATTTTCACTTGAACAAATGTTTAACAGCCTTATATGGGCAGATAACAGGTACATCACAAACCTTCTGAAAGCACAACTATCTGTTTCACCTTCTGTCCAGTTTGTGGAAGATACAGTTAAGAGAAAGTACTGACAGATTTCTGCAGAAGTGGTCTGCTTTAATGGAAAAATCTACTTACATACTACTTTGGATAGCCCCGCAAGATAAAGCTTCCAAAAGAAAAATAATCTTCTATCATGAGGTATTTTAACCCCAGAGTGGGAAACCTGAAGACAGCTGCAGGATAAAAGTCTTGACAAAAGAAACTACGAAAGCTTCGGGGTTTCTCTGGAAAATAGAAAGGGAGCAGTTTAGAAATACAGTAGGCAAAACAAAGATTTTGTATTCCAGCTGAGAGTGTATTTCTTAAACACTCAATAATTTTGCCTTCCTCCTGATTTCAAAACCAGACATTCTGCAGAAGGGGTAAAACCTGTAGTGCATCTATTTCATTTGAGCCCAGTAGAGCTTATTAATTTTCCCCTGTGAATGACCTTCCACACACCACCACAAGGCTGACCCACAGAAGATCCAGAGGAATAAGGGGCTATAAAATTAACTAATCAGGGAAATAGAACAGAACTTTGATTTCTAAATAAATGGAAATTCTGATGGCAAAAGAAGCCACTTCCAACCTTATTTGCGGGAAAAAAGTTAATTCTGGTTCCATGAGGTTTTCTGCATTTTCCGGTTTTGTTTGATTTTGATTTTCTCATGATGCCCGATTCCTGCTTCCTATAAATCAGCAGTAATAACTATTACTTCAGCATCGTGCCCTTGTGTCTCTACAGCCACCAACGTGGCCATAAAGCTCTAGCTGTAGTAGCGTGAAGGACCAAGGCTTACAAACCGTGAAGCTACCTGCTGTGTTACAAGCGCAAGATTAATATTTATGTACAGAACCTGAACAAGATCAACTTTCAGCATTTGGCAAGACTTAAAACACCATATGCCAAGAGAGGCATCTAGATGATTAGCTTCTGGAAAACACAACCTATATATAGGTAATAATTCATAAACCTTACAGCTTCAGAAATAATATATCACAGCTCTGATCCTTCGAGCACTTGTCATTAAACAGGTTATTAAACCTTACTCAGATAGGTAAGTGTTTACGGACTTTGTGTGTTGAAACGTGAACTGACATCAACTTAAAACACAGCTTTTAAACACCCAGTCCCTTTTGCACTGCATACAGGTTTCCTGAGCAGCAGCAGAGGAACAAGGAATAGACTGAGACAAGATTAGAGCAGCTATTTGCAAATTTATGCACAGAAAACTTATTTTAATTCTGCTACAGATTTGGAAAGCTTAGTGGCAGCATGTAGGCACTGTGGTCAGTAAAGCGATACACTAGCTGGCACCCATCACCCACGCCAAAGCACCCTAGAGACCGGCAGTGCTAAGGAAGGAAAAGCAACTGTTTCTCCCTTCAGCTAGCAGGAGGCAGAAGAATCTCTCCTACATCATATGCCTCCTAGAAACACGTGGCACGTAAAGACGCCCTGAAAAAAAGACCATACTCAAAACATGTTAGAAGTCTCCAAAACATCCTCTTCCTTAGCAAGGGTGGCATTTTGCAGCTCTGGCTTTGTCTTCTTCATCCAACATTATGTGCCCACAGACGTCCAAGCTGGGACACATGCAGTCGTCCTTTAGCTCCGCTAGGGAAGCTCAACAAACTGCGGGAAGAAACAAAGTTGGGATTGTCTCACGGAGTAAAAATATATACAGCATATTTTAAAGGAATTATGACATTTCGTCTTCAAATGCTGTATTATAAGTTACTTCATCTCGTAATAAAAAAATGAATTATTCCACCTCTAGGCTCAGCCAACAGTCTGGTCCAATTGCTGGTATCAAGCACGTACCAATGATACGACCCCCTCCATCCCACCTCAACTCTTGCCAGCCCTTCCCACTTACAGCTAAAAGTTTCTTTCCTCCTCAGTAAGGAAGAAATCTCTCTCTTAAGGAAGCAGAGGCTTCCCAAGATCTCCCTTTCCAGCTTTTCCTTAAAGGGCTGTCACAGGGGAAGGATTAGGTACCAGTTATTCACCCATCCCTAACCCACGTGGAAGTTTGCGCATTTGATAATGTCTGTCCCTTTTCTCTAAAAATGAGGCGTTTCTCAATAGAAAGAACCACGAAGTACAAATCTGCACAAGCCCCTTTGTGAGTAGACTCTTGTGAGTAGAGAAATAAAATAAAACTCCCTTTCAGGATAGTCTTCTCCTGAAAGCCACTAAGACCTGGATGTAGGAAAAGGCTCTGTCAAGACGTAATTAATTACAAGGAAAGAGTCCCTGTCTCTTCATTGGTTTATATGATACGAAAAATTAAACACCAGTCATACCCCAGTAAAGTCATTTCCCCCTTTTTTGCACAGCTCTACCCCCCCTTTTTGATAGAAAAGGGACAAAGAGGAAACCGTCTTACAACCAAATCCTCTTCTACATAGGAAGAAACCCTAGTTGGCTGCCAGACCTGCACATCTCTACAGGTTTGTTTTTCCCTCCATAAAACAAACCTCTAGTTGTTTTCCACTGGCGCGCTCCCCTTTCCACATCTGCGCAGGTCGCACGGGCCGGCAGGGGCCTTGTGCTCTGCAGCTGATGGATTTGATTCCTTTATCAAAGAGTAAAGTTTCCTTTTTTCCCATCTCATGAAACACTTGGACAACGGTGTGAGTGCCTTAACCAAAACCTTTCCTCTAGCCTCTGTACATGGCAGCAGGTTATTTTCTTGTAGTGTTATTTGGATGACGGGGAAGGAAAGAGACAGGAGACCACCTCCAAACATTATCTCAGAAGACATTAAATCAGGCCCTTTTTTTAGTGAAAAGAAATGATTCCAGCTCAAACTGAAATGATGACATATTCAAAACGAACACAGGACTCACAGAAGCTACACCGCAGAAAAGAAAAATTCTCTCTACCTTCCGCTGCCAGAGGCAGCAGAATGATAAACTGCTCAGCTCTTGTACCGAAGTGCTTACCTGAGGGCTTGTGAGTCTGCGGCCTGAGGCAACCAAAAGCTGCCTTGGACCAGCCAGGTCCCCCAGGAGCCCCGAGGGCAGCGGCAGCCTCCCCCGCGCAGAGGACGGCGCCGACGCCGGGCGCTCCCGCCGAGGCAGGCTGGGCGGGGGAGCA
>VYZM01012607.1:265588-297088 GCA_013398915.1 Dromas ardeola
CAGCGCCTGGGGTGCGAGAGCGCAGATGCGGGTGAGCACAGAGCACGAACCTTCCATTTGTCTCGATCCGGCACCACTGAACCCAACAGCGCTCCGGCTGCTGACTTCAGTGAGAGCCGGATCAGAAGCAGAACTCGTTAAGTCCAAGCAAAAAGTTAGACTTTAAAATTAGTTTCATTAGGCAGATTAAGAACTTTTATAGTTCTCCTAGTAGAAAAAAAAAATGTCTTTCATCTTTATCTAGTAGTCTTATTAGTTATTGAGTAACCTTTTTATATTATGCAGCTATATGAAAAGAGCAGACACAACATTCTCTCATGCTTTCGACCTGCGATTCCCCACAGCTCCACTGGAATTACCTGGCTGTCTATCTTCTGCCTGACCCCTGAAGCGACGCCTGCGGCTACGATTGCGTCGCTGGGGTTTTTTGTCACTATCATCTGCAATTGCAAAGTTTACCATGAACTATTTCTGACAATAAAATAAATAAATAAATAAATTCTTCAGCAGTTTCAGCAAGGGGCATTTAACATTGCTTCTATTAAAGAGACAGGCTAAATGAGACAGGCTGAAAGATAAACATAACTTTATACTGAAAGCACACACAATAATGCCAGAGCTAGATTTTACGTTTTTGCTCTTGGCTCATTAAGACATGCAGGCATATACTTAATGACCTCAGATTTCATTTATTTAATAAGTAACCATATGTCAAATTTTAGCCACAGAACCCATGAAAGAAGATTATTCCCCTCCCCACCCCACCCCCCCCATAATTAAGCAGATTATATTCTTGTCCCAGTGAGTATCAAGAGAATTTACTGAGAGAAAGTACTTAAGCAGAAGTTGGGTAGAAACAAATTAACAGCTTCTTAAGTAGCTTTCCTACACCGAGCCGGAGGTTGCCATGGCAGACCAGAATGCTGCCCCAGCAGCAGCACTGGTTCTGTGGGAAACAAGTTAAGTCTTTGGTGTCTCCGTCAGACAGTTTTTACAAGAGAGGCACATGAAAATACTAGTGGAGCTCAGTAAAGAGGAGGTTCCATGGCAGAGCCATGGGGGAAGTCTTGCTTTAACCAGACAGCAACCTCTAACAGAACAATGACTCGGCACTGACAAAAAAGAACACGTGTTTTACTACACTTACAGGGACAACACGTTTTTTTCTTAGCTTGTTCTGGGACTATCAGCCAGCTGTTTACATACCTAAACCATTCTCATTAACAGAAGCTGTGTCAGACTCTGTCATTCCGTCCATAAGAACAGCGTCTTCATCAGTCCTTCGCCTGCGTGACCTCCTGCGCCGGTTACTGCTGTGGTGAGACTCACTGGCATCCGTGTCCACAGTTTGGTCTGACTCTGTGTTATCAAGCAGGCTGTAGGGGTTGCTGTCCGGGTCTTTAAGCACTAAACAAACATAGAGTTTCCATCTAAGATACTGCAGTTACGTATAACTTAATTTCCAGGCTGCGCTTGGAAGTTTCAAAATACAAAGCAACCTTACGAAAAGGCGTACTATGCCCAGCCACGGGATTTCTGATTTCATACAGCTCCTCTCTGACTCCAATCCAACAGGAAATGTTCTGAGGCACCACAACGGGCATCTCTATTATTTCAGGGCAAACATTTCCAAGGGGACATTTAGGGAACTTTTACTCAAAACTGCTAAATGGGTAAAATACACCTTTCACTTCACAGCAGCGTGGTGCTTTTGACACTATTGAAGTGTTACGAATTGGCACAGTCAAATTCTGATAAAACATAGGATAACTTCCATGCTAGGATTTCTTCTCTCATTCTGTATCTAAACACAAGCTTAACTCGGAAGGCGACCACAGGGAACGTGTTGTATAAACATTGATAACATCATTAATAAGTGTGTGTAGTAGAGGAAGGAAACGAAGATCATCATGAGCAGAAGATAAACAAAAATCTAACAAGAAACTGTCACACAGCTCTACTGATATCCCTGTGTATTAAGATTATAATGTAAAAATGGAGTATTTTAAAATAGCATGAGGTTATACAGAAAACTGCCAGGAAAAAAAACTAAATTCCAAATACGTTTGAAGCCCGGTACCAGAGCTAATGGATGACTTGCCACCACGAGGTCCACCACGCCCACGACCTCCAGACACACTACGGCCCCGTCCTCCAGGACGCCGCCTGTTGTCACGTTGGTGTCTGCTCTCTCTGTCATCTTCTCCTGCCAAGGACCAGTCACTAAGTTCATCTTTTCTCTCAGATTCTGTTTCAGAGGGATTAGAGAGCTCAGAGTTTGTACCTTGTACAAGAAGGAAAAGAAAATTGGAAGTGAATACGAAATTTGGGATTATATTCTGCTTTCAGATTCTCACAGAAGTCTTCCAACCAGCATGGCTGGTTATATCCATATAAAAATATTAAAAGTAAATAAATTTATTAATATACACTTATAAGAGTAGATAAATGTAGATATAATTTTATATATTAAAATGTATGCAACATATCAACTATAGATAGAGCATAAATTACCTACATTTTTAAGATTCTCAACCTAAATTTGTTTGTAATAGCATGAGAAGGGCTCAAAGATTACCAAAGACAATGTATGTACACGGATAAATCAAGGACTAAACAGCATTTCCTCTTTGTGCAAACACTGCAGGCATTTGGTGCAGTTTCTAGGCAACTTCTCTGAAATTCCCAAGGACAACTTTGCCACCGTATCGCTGATGGCTGTTGCTAAGCAACTCTTCAGGCTGTTGTAATGCTGCTTGAACAATTTAACTGTTTATGTTAAATAGCAGCCATAATATCCCACCGTCTCTGAGCTAACCAAACCCACACAGCTTTTTACTACTTAAAAATTCCACATCTACTATTTGTTGTAAGCAACCAGGAACTCTCCCCGCTAACCTTCCTGGAATAAAGATACTTAGACCCAACTGGTTCTAAGCTGCAATTCTTGACATCTGGGGAGGTAAAAATAAAAACTTTTCCAAATGAAAGTCTGTGGGTCAATAAACAAATTGAACAACCATCATTATACTTCAGTCAAGCAATGCATTGGGAAATTGTAAAAAAAAAAAAAAANGTGGAGGAAATTGTAAAAAAAAAAAAAAAAAAAAAGTTAAACATTAACATTATCATCAGAATCAACCTGACCACCATGGCATGATCCTGGAAGCTACAGTCAGCGATGGACTATAAAATCCAAAGGAAGAACTTGTCTGATTCTGTACCAGAAGTGAGCTACATGCAGATGATCAAGAGTAACTTACTGAATCTAGAGGTTATTTTTGTCCCTGTTTACTGTTCCTTTGTGAAGTACGTCTGTATTCAGGTGCAGACTGTCTCCAGCTGGGGAGCTGCTGCTGAATGCAAAGGGGATGTGCACGCCTCCAGGGAACTCAGTAGCAGTTCCCTGGTTACTTAAAAATATCTCAAAATATCTCACTACATCTTAAACAAATCCTGTTAGTTCCAACCAAATTAAAACAAACAAACAGGATTTTGGGCTGTCTCCATTTTAAATTATTTTGCTTTGCTTATCAAAAATACATTCATAAGATGGCCATGATCACAGACAAGCATTTATTTTTTTCTCCTCCTCAATCAGAACAGATAATGCTAATTCCAGATGTTTGGGTTTTTTTTAATTGTATCTCCTGAAGAGTACCTGTAGCTCTTTCCCTTTCCCAGCTTTGTAAGATACAACTGCTACTGTTGAAGGGCAAGATCTCACCAGAGTTCTGTTTGCCCATTTTTCCAATTTAAAATTTAACTTCAGCAAGAATGTTAAATCTGATTAGGTCTTTTGAGCTATATAAAAAATAAAATGGCAATTCTAAATTTTCAACCCTCCCTTCACTGAACTCCGCCGAACACAAAGAAATCCAGAGACGGCTCTGGATTCAGGAGTACCCTGAAACTCCTCAGGAGATGCTGAAGGAAACTCACCGTAACCAGACGTGTAATTGGGGCCCCGGCGGCCTCTCCCTCTTCCGCTGTAGGACCTGGAGCCTTGCACCGAGGAGAGGGTGCTCTCGTCAGTGGTGTAACCCTTCTCTTTTTCAGGAGCTCGAGCGGAAGAAGGTCTGAAACCCATACCGATCTGACGCAGTTGTTCATCAATCTGGAGTCTTTCCAGTCTTAGTTGTTCTACCTCCTACATAAGAGGAAACAAAAAAAAATTGCTGAAAAAGAAATGTTCTTTCCCCTCACAAAATACCATCGTCCATCCAGTCACCTTAAAAACTAGCATTCCTGTGGGAGAGTTGACACCACCTTGGAGGTGGCTGCAAATAACAGAATTCACCTCTGGGTTTTGGAAGAAATCTAAAATCTTTCTCTTGAATTCCCATGATGAAAGACTGTTTTTAAGATTACTGTTACCTTTCCTAACTATGCTTTTCTAGTCAAACCACAGGTTTTCTAGTCAATTTTTTTAAAAAAAGCCAACTGACAAAGTAACATGATTCAAATTCATTCATTATTTCTGTTAAGTCAACACCACAACTCCATACAAAACCAACTAATTTAAATGGGTGGTTGTTCTAATAGTACATAGTATTAGCGTGATGATACTATTAGAAATTCCATCCCACTCCCACCAGGGCATTAACCTCAGAACACCACAACACTAACACAGATATACAAAGGTGTGTGTTACTTATTAAAAGCCAGTTAAAACATCGTTCCTTACAGCCCAGTCCTGCCAACACCACCAGTACTACATAACCACAGTAATGGATTCAGAGGCTTCCAGAACATCTCTGGACAAGGCCTGGGTTGAAGGCCCCAAACCTTAAATCCCAATACACAGAGGAACAGTTTGCCAACTGCAAATCCAGCTGAACTTCAAAAATTCTGTTACTTCAACCAAAGTTTCCCCTAGAGACTCTTTCCTCTGAAATACACTTACCTTTAGATACGCGATGTGGTACTCTAAAAGAACTTGGACATTTCCAATGCTTTCTTTAGTACCAACAAATACAAACGGTACCATTCCCTACAGAAACAGAACGTCAAATCTTATTTTCAGAAAGAACATTACCATCCAAACAATGCTTTCTGCTTGAACTATAAAAAAATCCTGTTTAAATTACAAAAGTGAACTACACAAGCAAAGACAGTAACTGATGCACTAGGAAGAGCTTGGACTGGGGTGAGGGCGGGGGTTTATATGTTCAGGATTTAGGACTGGGCAGCTTTCCCAACGACCTCTTCTGGCAGCTGAGGTAACTTGACATATAGCATCATATTCCCCCCCAGTAACACAACTGCTGTGCCCGTTCACCACACATGTGTAGGAACACCCATAGGTTACCAGGAAGTGTCCAGTGGTTAATTAAACCAACTTTACAAGACGACCATTAGAAGATTTTATCTTATGTTCTCATATATTTAAAATATGTGAACACTATTAATACTATCAATCCCGAATCAGTTACGCAGCTAAAGTACATATAGGAGAAAGATCAAAAAAAATTAATGTCTCGCTTCAGCGGCAAAAGATCTTTCTTGAATTGTTTCATATACAATTTACTGCAAGGTGCCAGTCTGAAAACAAAAATTGTGCTCTCAACAGCCACAGAAAAGTTATAAAACTGGCTTCGTTAAATAATCCACAAGCATCTCTCCTAGAAAACTACCCAAATCCCCGACACCATGGTTTCGTAACCGGACACCCCCACCATTACAGCTTGGCCATGGAGAAGGAGCTGCACAGGCCATGAAGGCTGTATTTATGAACTGTGTGATGGTGCAGAGCAAACAGGCATCCCATTCTGCTGCCCCTGAAATTCTCACTGTCTGCATTTATCTTCCTACATATTCTTTGTTAAAAGATTCAAGATGACTGGTTTTGAAAATAAAAACCTAATCACAGGAAGAAAGAATAAAGTACTTACATCTTCACGGGGCAGTTTATTTTCATTATCTCCTTCAATTCTCACCCTGACGACTCCAGACTTGTCTACAATCTCCTGAATCACTTTTCCATTTTTTCCAATAACTTTTCCTTCAGAGGGCAAGAATGGTTAATTTTGCACATGTGTGCAAAATATTTTAATGGATTTCTTGATATTTTAAGTTATGTATAGCATAATTGTAACAACCACCTGACTCTCCTTCACCGTTCACTTTGTTTCAAAGTTTTCTCCTATTTCATAAAGGTATAAAAAAACCCCAAAGAAAACCACACACTGTGCCAAAAGAAAGAGGTGAAAACTTCCAAAATTAAACTATATATATGCACAGAATGACAAATATTGATGAAGATCACCACTACATTACAGAAAAAAATGTGTTTGTGTACAAGCTAACGACGAATTTGCTGAATGTTAAAACAAGCTTTAACATTTAGTAGATGAGAGAATCGAGTTGCATCAGGTACCTAATTTGTGAGGTCCTATTCCTATTAAAAACCCCAGCAAAACGCTACACCTTAATTTGCTCAAGATATAAAACTTTGAGAGTATAATTGTTAGGAGTTTGCACACGAATTATTTAAATGATGCAGTCTATAATGTGCAAGCTCTGAGCCCAAAACCCTAAGAGGTTAAAAGCAGAGCTTTGGATTTCTGCTTTGGATAACCCAACCTGCTGTTGAGTCAGGGACAGCACCTGCATCCAGATCCTGCCCATTTCTAGACCAAGCCTGAGACTGACAAGCGCCGCCGATTTATCCAGCAGCTCAACACCCTCCAACCACCACCTCGAACCAACCTGAACCCAGGAGGAAGGAAGCAGTAACATGAGAGTCGTCTGATGCCATTCTTGCAACTCAACTGTAGTACTGCCACATTAAATCCTGGAATTTAGTTTCAGCACTTCCAATTTTGGGTTTTTACTAGAATCTAAACTTCAAATTACCATTAAATTAGACAGTGCAAGTCTGTAATCAAACCATTTTAAGTGTTAAAATCCTGACAAAGTATTATTCGGCAATAATATATGTAATTTCCTATTAATTCCCTGGTACATATAGTTTTGAAAGATTAATCACTTTCTACTTAAATGGAGAAATCAAATATTGTACTGGCATCTAAATCTTCTTTGCAGAGTCATGCTGATTAGGCTCCCTTTTCCCAAGTTTTCAAGTTTTAGCAGTATTACATACCAACAAGATTTCTGGGAACTTGAATAAAATCCTCCACAAATTCCAAGTAACTTCTAGCCTTTTTTACTGCATCAGCAGTCTGAAAATGAATTAAAGAAAAAGAAGTTTATTTGTGAATGTACTGTGTTAAAAATAAAACCTTGTAGCAACAGCTGCGAGCCTTCCAAACATCAAAATTATTTTCAAAAAGAGAAAAATAGAGACAAGATTAATCTAGTTTTAAGCTATATGTTAAATAGTTGAGTAAAATGCCCAGAAACTAAATTCAGTAGCGAAGCAAAGCATCAGTAATGAAGAAAGCAACTTTTCTGATGCTATTTTAAGACGTTTTAAAATATTATCTGTAACTTATCACAAAAACACCCTGGACATAAAATGTCTTACAGATGTATCTTGAAGCAGTTTCTGGTAGACATTAATTGGGAAAAAAAACCTAATTATATTAGTTTTCTCCAAAATCAAGACCAAGTTTTCAGATATAGAATCCATTTATAAAAAAATCAATATAATAATTATCACAAAGATTCCGTACTGAAAATAAATTTGTAAGAGGTCCTACCAACATTCATAGAAACTTCAGCTTACAAGAATACTACGTCAAAGGAAACTTTGGATCATGTCTCTCATTTCACCGGAGGTCGCAGTAGTTCTATGGCTACGATTAGATGGGAAAGCCATAAAACTACAGTTTAACCTCTGTATTTTCCTCTAAACTGCTTTGGAAGCATCCAGATTGTCTCAACAGAAACTGCACCACCATTGATATAGCCAGCAATATAAATTTATTTTGCAATTTTTAACGTCACCTTTAACATCTAATACGCTATTATGTGCGGAGCGCCACATGTGAAAAAATGGGGAAGGAGAAAATGAATTTTTAAGCTTGCTTGTTTCTTGACAGTATCTAAAGATGATGCCACCTGATAAAGACAAGACATTTCCAAGGCCAAAGGGCAATGACAGACCTTTACAGGATCACTGTAAGCAGTGACTGGCTTTACAGCTTTTTCCATAAGAAAGGTGCACTGATTTTTCAGAACAGCCTAAATAAAACAGCCGTTAGAAGTTCTCTAAGAAAATTCCGCTGTCTTACACAGTATTCAAGCGAACAGAAAGAAAACAACAAAATCAGTCACAGAACCTTTGTTATAACAGACAGATCCATTTGCGTACAAGTCTTAATACCAAGTATTGTTTGCAAATACACATTAATCTTTGGTGAATAAATGCTGCCAGAATGACAAAAGTAGCTTCTCCTCCAGGTGTGCGCACACTCACAGGCCTGGCCACCACAACCCACTCCATCTGCTGGAAAGGGACTTGCCGTGAACCGGCTGGGAGGCAGCGGTCAGGGAATCTGGCAGCAGTCAGACAAACTGGGGGTTCAAAGGAGCAGCAGCACCGCAGGAAGGTACGGCGTTGTACAGACACAGCACACCACTTCAGAACTGGCAACAGGTAAGAAGTTTTCCGTTTTCGCTACAAAAATCTTTCTACTTCTGTTTCTCTCCTGTCTTATGCTTGACTGGAAACTGAGCCTGAATCACCAGCACCTTCAGACAAACTCTCTCCTGTAACCGCAGGCGAATTACACCAGCACAACCCGAACTCTACAGCGATCACTAAAATGGTGTACAGCACCAAGGAATCTGCCTGAATCACGTATCATCTCTACACTGCAAGTAATATTACAACCAAGGAACTCTCCTTCCAGAACACTGGTTTCTGGCCACAGTTCATCTACCATGTTTTGCAAGACAGGACAGTGTCATTGGTTAGTGGGGACAACTCCTATAAGCGTTCCCTTATAGCTCTATTATTAAATGACAGAAATTAACTGATAGTTAATTGAGGCTATAAAGATGCTGAAACAAGGACCAAAGCTTCAAATTAGCAACAGCAAAAGTGTGAAATTAAGGAATGAGTATCAGCATCTACTCAGTAATGACAGCTTTTGAGCAGGTTTTATTTTATACTAATGCCTCAGCCCTTTCATCTGTCATGTTTCAGGCAACGCATAGAGTAACAGTACAACCAGCTCCTGCACCTTTCCAAGTAGGGAAGTCCTAGAACAAGAAGAAATATATAAATCTCTACTTCTGGCAGAAGTCAAAATGCTAGCGTGAGAAACACGGGCTGACTGGATTTCAAGAGAATGAAACAAGCAATCAAGCCTGGAAAACAGATGAAGAGGAAGGCCCTGCAGGGAGCAGAGGCTACACCGCATGCTCAACCCAACTGCTAACATGGTACAAACTTCAACACACATTAGCAATTTTTCACCTTCAATCAACTCTACACATAGGACACAATCAACTAAAGAGTTCACGATGCCCTGCCTCAGAGGTATGTTAACCAGTTCTTCCCCAAATAAAGATGAAGGAAGAGTGACGGCTTTCACAGAAGCAGAGTCAGGACGAGACACTAAACAGCTGCCGGTAACGGCAGTTCTCCAGTGCGCCCTCTGCACATCTACACTTTGTCTCAAGCACTCAGAATTCTTGTGCGAGTGCAACCTGTACCACTCGTTCACGCCCCAAGGTGAGACAACACGTAAAGCTGGTTTGGACAATGTAGTCTCTGATCCTCACAGTCAGTAATACAGAAAAGAAAAATAACTTCTCTCTCTAAAAATCAGCGTGCACGTGGATTAAAGACCTCAAAGTATCTCAGGTACTAGTAACTGCCTTTCTAACTTTGAATGATGGTCTACACGTCCGTTCATGCTTTGGTTATTTCACGTAGTAGTCCGTACAATCACGACACGTCCAGGTTACCTGAAGAGTCTTCAATTGAAAGATCACATGCAGAGTATTTTTCTACACTCAGCATCATACCTTTTGCAGCAGGACAGTTCTAAATGAGAGTCAAAGAAGAACTGTGTGGCTATAGATTTTAGGGAAGATGTTTTGTAAGATGGTCACTAACGTAGGTCCAATAGCTACACGCTGGTGGAACGCACTGCTATTACAAATGGTGGACCTGTCTCAGGAGTCTCATAGCAGTTTCTGAGACAAGGTTTCAAAAGTCTCTCCAGAGTCCTGGTAGCTCTTTTAGACCTTCCCCAACAGAAAAAAATGAAATCTACCTCTGGGAGTCATTTGAAAAGCCTTATCCCATGCAGATAAAGACAAAGTCCTCCTAAGTCATGGCAGAGAACAATGCTTTTTCCATTGCGATACAAGTCTTTTTTTCAAGACACAAAATAAAAGGCATATTAGTCTCCTAGTTTAAATGGAACTGAGCTCATGAAAACTCCAAAGGGAAAACAAGTTTTCTTATTTTCTCCAAAGGGAAAACAAGAAGTAACAGTCTCCTGAAAAAGCCAGGACAGACAGGATCTCGCTATCCTTCAATCCAAAGGAATGGCTATCATACAATTAAGTATCTTTAAAAAAATGGTACAAGAGGGAAGAAGCTCAAGTGTTAAGAATTGCACAAGAATTGAATGCAATTCCATTTTGCCAGTAATGAAGGTGTAAGAGAAGCTTTCCTGGTTCCGATAAGGCCCTCCCTCGCTGGTGAAGCACAAGATTTCAAAAGCAGGAATAGTCCGAGCTCTGAAGTTCACAGTACTGTGCTCTCCGTAACAAGCAGCAGTTTGGGCAGAAGGCAAAGGGTCTTGGAATCAAAGTGGTCTGGATCAGATAAGCAAGAAGGCATGAACAGCATCCCATACAGTTTAGCTCCATGTAGGTTTCCAATATTCTTTAAAATTCATCTCCCTGTTCTTCCCTCAAAGATTCTGGCCCCAAACAACACTGAACTTTTATTTGTATGCAAAACGTTAGCTATGGGAGACCCTCAGACCCTGACTACAACGTCAAGGACACTGGATCACAGCTCCCACATCTCTCAGCCTAATATTGTCTGCCCGTGCATTCAGCCACTAGCGCCTGGCCACTTGCCAAATCCATCTGAAAAGAGGCAAAAAGAGTAGAGGAATATACCTAGACGCTGGAACCCTTGTCACGTGGAATATTTAGGTTGCCTGGCTTTTTTAGAAGCAGCTATCGCTTCTAGGAAAGACAAGGCTGGATGTGTCCAACGGCATTTTTATTTAGGGGGCATCTGGTATTTATAATCACTGCTGTGCACAACTGTAAGAGGCTGGTGAGTGTCATAACCTTTCCACAAGTTTCAGCATCACATCATTCACGTTAAAGAGATCGAAACTGGAATACACTACGCGTTCTATTGCGTTTGAACTTGCCCAATTCTTCGTCATGAACTGCAAGATGTAATTTACTAGTAGTACTAGATCAAAGAAGGATCTGTTGCCACGCTGATACCTTGGAAGCGTTTCAGGTTTCCAAAAAAAGGACACGGAACTTCAGAGATACTGAGGAGTACAGAAGTCTGCCCTCCCCTCAGCAGTATCAACTTCATTTCACCCTTGTATCACAATCAGCTTCTACTCCTGACATGCATGGAACATAAGTCAAGACCAGAGATTTCCTGAAACAGTAGAAAACGAAGGATTTCTAGAAGTGTTAACACCAGAGACTCAGGTGTTAGTGGCACCTGTAGAGTTGGTAACATGGGATTAAAAAAAAACCCTCAAGAAATGTTCTGACAGGGCCCTGGTGACAGCGGCATCTTTGTCCCTACTCTTCTGCCTCCTGAATGGATCATTGTTTTGGTCCGAAGACCAGGTACATTTCAAGGCACTCGTGAGATTTAAAGCACATCAGTTAGAGTCATGCAAATGGAATTACGTTGGAGCAAACCAGCACTATTTTGCCAAAGTCAGCATTAAACTGCCAAAATAAAAGGGTCAGCAGCAGCAGATACATGCCTTAACACATTTGGCTAGGTCAGAGGAGCAGACACCACGCAGTGAAACACGCATGAACTGGAAAAGGGGAAGGGGGAGAACCAAAAAGAACAGCATATACAGCCTGAAGGAAAAAACCAATTATCTGCGATCAAGTAAAAACAGCAGCAAATGATACTTCTCTCAGGTTGACCAAGATGCACAGTGCAGTTACAGACTCTGTGCATCAGCACATGGACTGATTAGGACAGAACACATCTTACGGAGGTCACCACTGCAATGAAGTCTTGTATTTCAAGTACATGGAGCACAAGCTGCCGTAGCGTGAACATGCACATAGACGGTCAGACTACTCAGCTATTTCCGGTTCTTAGTTCTGGGCGCAGCTCTCACCACTCTAAACGCAGATACAGAGTGAAATGCTCATGAGATTCATACAAAGTTTCCCCCTTACCTCTCCATAGATTCTGAAAGTACCAGTATCCTCCTCAAGTTCAATGGCAGTAACTCCTGGAACCTTTCTGGCTTGCTGTATGTTACTGCCATGTGTTCCTATAGCAAGTCCCATTAAATCTTCTCTGACTACAAATTCCTCGTGAAATGCTGCAGCAAGCTGTTTTGTGCACTGAAGGGAAAACAAAGTAAGACTCGTCCATACGTATGCAGTGTAATGTACAGTTACATGCTCGGTTTCAAGCAACAAGAATTACAAGCCATGGCTTACTTCTAAGTGTTTTGTAGCTTCTTCGTTTCTTGACATAAGCATAAGTTTGGTACGAATGCTGCGCAAATGCATGTCACTCAGTATGTTCACTCTCTTCACTGTTGCTTCACTGGCAGACTACAAAAGAGGAGGAACATGACATTTCATTTTTAAAACAAATCCACATTTAAAGAATCAATCAGGAACCTATTTAAACTAAATCATGAACACAATCTAAGCTGCCAGTACTTACATGGATGTTATTCTTCCTCAAAACAGAGCATGAGCAATCCAGCACCACCTCTGCAAACCAACAATTTCCTGTTCTCACTCACAGCATGTTTTATACTAAAGCTTTTGCTGCTGGATATACACAGTAACTCTCTCTTTCCCCTTGATGCTCCCCAAACAAACAAGTTAAATGTCATTCTACCATATACATACTTGTCACTCACTGTCTGAATGGCAGAGCGAAGGAGATAAGCAAGGAAAACGCAGTTCTGGAGAGTGAGGTTCAAGTAGATAATATTAAGTAAGCAGAACTGTGAAGAGAAACTAATGCTGGGAAAAGTCTACATAGTAAGAGAAAACTGTCACAGAAGAATGTAAGTGAACAATTCCTTAATGGTTACGCTGAACTGGTGCAGTTCTTCACATGGGAACCCAGCTGTAGGTCAAGGTGCCCAGTGTAATACAGTACGGGGGGAAATCTACTTCTCTGGAGCAGAGTAAGCTCAAGCTGGCTCTGAGCCATCCACACAAATCAGTGAAACTCCACTCAGTTGTGCATAGCAAAAATCATAAAACCAGTGAGACTGAAAGCTGCTCCTAAATTTAGGCTGTATGCCGTGCAGTACTTGTAACCCCTCCAAAAGGCCTGCCCCCAAAGATAAAACTTAAACACATCTACTTACATTAAATCTCTCATAATTTGCATAGCTTGACAAGATAAACCACTTCCTATACAAATATGCAGCTGGTGATATACTTCCCACAAAGAACATGCTGAAAATTCATGCAACATTTACATTGAAATAATTACTTACTAGTATTA
This sequence comes from Dromas ardeola, assembly GCA_013398915.1. Classification (NCBI taxonomy): domain Eukaryota; kingdom Metazoa; phylum Chordata; class Aves; order Charadriiformes; family Dromadidae; genus Dromas; species Dromas ardeola. Next base: position 279,228 of record VYZM01012607.1, read on the forward strand.
TTAGTTGAGTGGTTTCAGCGTGATAAAAAATTCTACATGCTCCCACAGCTTTCTTGAAATCTTTATGTGCATTTTCATTAGCACACCTGAGGAGACAAAACAACTCTCATTTCAACAAGCTGCATCAACATAGACCATGTAATATCACGATGAGAACCAAGAATGTTTCAGGAGTCTATGGCAAAGACCCTTGACAAACTGGGAAATTCCCATTCTCCTTAACATGGTTCCAGTCCTTATTTCTCCATGGACTGAATGTCATCAGGGTCATTTCACAAGTCTTGGTACCAGGGGCCCACTGTGAGTGCATCACCTCTACAAGCCCAAAGGAAGACCCGAAGCTCCCACCTCAGAACTTGCTCTTTGTCCCCACGCCAAAAGCTCGGCAGGGATCCCAGTCAGCAGTTTCTAAAACAGCTACTGCACCCGCAGCCACCCTTAAGTTCTTCAGCAACCTGTAAACTGCCTGCTAAAATATAAGCCAAGTGGGTTTTTCCCCCTCAAACACAGTAAATGCCTTAAAGTGGGCAGAGCTACTCACGCATCTCTCAGATCTTCAGGAACATCCACTGTGCACTTGAAAAAGGTGTTCTTTTTGACAGTTTTATTTTGATTCACAGGTCGGAGTCGTTCATAAGTGACTATTTCATTGTAAGTGGCATCACAAGCAGCATATTCAATGACATAAAACTAAGGAAGAAATTTTTTTTAAAAAACTTCAGTAAGGAACAACAAAGACATAGTAACGTTATCAGGATCACCAAGAAAGTACAAAATATGAATATATATAGACTAAAACATAAATCTGAGTTGATATAATGCTGCAATTTTACACAAATGAGCCTGGACATATTTCAGTACCCATTTGATACCTCAGAGAAGTCAGGGCACTGTGTCAGCATAATTTCAGTCCCCTACAAAATCATCTTCAGTTGTTTTTTCTCACGCCCATCCCTCTTCAAGTACCTACTTTAGTCCAGTTCAAATTCCAAAATTCAAAATGTTTACTAATTCTAAAAATAACCTAGAAGAGAAGCAAACAAAACTCATTCTTCACAGAAATATCTGCTCTGCAACATTTTTTTTAAAAAAAAAAAAAAGGGCAAATCCACTGATTCAATGGGCAAACTTACCTGTGAACGAAGTAATACACGCTTTCCCAAATCAAGGAAGGCAAGAGAACTAAGAAGATTTAATAGCTACCAATAATCTACTCCCACACTTCCACCCGACACACGCAAGTAACAAAGCAGCTTGTGTGCAGAGCATCTCCGAGGCCTGGCTTTGTGTAAGGGATGCAGCCTCCTGCCCTCCCTTCCACCTCTGCGCAATCTGGGAGCGCAGCAGTGCTTTCTCCTCTTCCTCCCTCAAAACTGGTATGTGCTTTTGTCAACACACACAACTTATTCCAAGTATCAGGAAAAGTAAATCACTAAGGTCACGACATAGTTTTCCACATGCTATTTTTCAATTTCTAGTTTTAAGTTTAGCTTCGGTATCATCCTAACCATATAAAGCTGCTTTAAAACATAAGACAAACCAAATTCAGTAGTAATAATAATGAAAAATAAATACTAAACAGGCAACTAAATTGAAGAGAACTGCCACTACATGCTTAAAAAAACCCCCCTTCTATAGTTAAAGATAATTCTGGTTATCAGAACAATCACAAAGCTAACCATCATTGGATAGATGCATTGTTTGTGAATTTCACATTTACTTTGAGGAAAAAATCTGAATACAGAACCATGTTAAAGACGGTACAAAGAAGCCAAAATTGAACTCTGAGGGTTTTTGGGGAGGACGATTCCATAAAGTAACTAATTTGACAATACCGTATTTTTCCTGTCAAAAATACTTGAAAATTAAGAATTGGGTAAAACTGCATTTAAATTCAGCATTTAAAAATTTTTCTTCTGCTACTTTTTAAATAAGCAGCACAGCAAGGTAACCCATAGTAAAATTCCAAATTTCTGTGATATGTAAGAGAAGCAGATTAGCCCCAAATGACAAACTCTATCATTTAAATTGGTTTCTCCCTTTTTCTTAACAAGATGTTCATCCACCAAGGACCAAGACACAGAATCTTCCTTCGATAACTGTTTACCACCACATTGCCCCCACAGAGCTCAACAGCACGTACTGTTTGTTGACAGTTTTTAAACAATATCAGAAATTTAGCAGTTTTTTTTTCCTCAACCCTGCTTCCTCCAGTTTTAGGAACCTAATACAGTAGAAGCAACAAAATATAGGACCCTTCCTACTATAAAGCTGAATTCTCTTGCTGCCATTTCACAAAATAAAGCTTTAAGGAGACTGTATTAGACACTGCCAAGCTCTACACACCTAAATGGCTGAATCTACAAATTACTTTGCAGCTGCAACTCTACGAGTCAACGTAAAATACAAACTTGACATAGGTAAAAACAAACCAACTGGTGCCTTTCCACTACACTCAGTAGAAAAACACACTCAAAAAAGAACCCACGACAACACACATCAATATGCTTCATTTATGGACTTTAAACAGACTTTAACCACAGGTGAAGCGTACTGTACTGCTTTACTTAATTTTTAGCACCAAGTTCAATTCGTAAAGTAGCTTTGTTAGAAGTCCTGTTCTTATGCATGCATAGATTCCTCCAAGCAATTAAACTCCTAATAATGGAAGTGACTTGCTCAGCTATAAAACCCCAATCCTCGGCTGGGTAATGCAGCATGGGTCACTCCAAAGTGATCTCAACGTAAAATTCTGTTTTGTCACGGTTTTGTATTTGTAGTACTTTATTCACAGTTTTTCCACCACAAAGACCTTTCATATTTACTGTATTTAACATAACAGCATTCAACGAGTAGGTTTTAAAATAATTTACCTCTCCTTTCATCATGCGAACTTTTGCCAGCCACCAGCCACAAGGTTCTTGGTCATTTGCTCTAGAATAAACCTGAAAATGAAAGTAGTAAGAAGCATTGAAAGCGCATACAGACAAAATTCACTTGCCTGCACATATAATAAAGAAAGAACATCCCAACTTCTCTAATTCTCATTAAAATGGCACAGTATTCTACATGAAAGTAGTTTTTGTATAAATTACGCAGGCATGTGCTTCTTGCACCAATTTTTATTGTTTTGCACTACAAGGACTATAAAGTATTTCCTTTGCAGACATTACTGACAATTCAATAGAAATTTCTCAAGGAAGATAAAACCTTGGCTCAACGCTTATTCAGGGGCACTTCCTCACTAAATTCAAACATTGTCTTCACACTGAAAGTTCACACACAGAAGTAACTCCACAATTAGGATTTTTTTGTTTTGTCCTTGGCTAACTTGATATACCTAGGACTACTGAAATGAATCAGTCACTATATGACTACATAGGACACATTTAAAAAAAGCTACCAAGCTAATGCAAGATCAGATATAGAACAGATGACTTCTGAAACTTTCGTTTTCTTCATCTTCTTTAAGTGTCATTTACTCCTTATACACTTCTGACAGGCCAGAGTCATTTGCATGCAGACTAACCAAGAAGTTTTGCAATAGCACAGAGGTAGAAAAGAATCCTTTAAATTTAACCTCTAACAAAGCCAAAAAATAACATGTATTTCAAATAAAATAAATAGAAAACCCCAGCACCTATACTACATTGCTTCTTAGATTACTAGCCCAAAACCACAAAGGTATCCTAAAGAAACTCATTACTTTGATTTTAAGGACAAGTAAAGTAAAAAGCAGAAATTAAACTAATTACTAAATTACTAAAGATAGTAAAGATAAAGATAATACAATGACCTGGGAACAGAACACGCAACTTTTAATTTCCTGGTTTAATATATCATTTCTAATTAACAAAGTTTCTCTGTAAAACAGTATCATTTACACAATTTCCTACCAGTTTGTATCAGATATTTTATCTAGGTTAATAGCCTTGTTATTGGAAGAGCTTTATTACAGTTTCACATCAAAACATCTCCAACAGTTATATTCCAGGTTAAAAATGAAAATTACCTAGCTTTTTGGGTTTAAGAATTCTAAAACAGTTTCAGTTATTTTAAAACTTAGGTTTTGAGAAAGCTCCACTGGTACTTCTGCGAAAAACGGAAATGTCACAGTTTCACCGAAAGCCTAATAAATCCATTACTAGGGACATGCTCCATTTTAAAACTTCACTTTGCTAACGTACTTACAGTGTCATCACGGCCTTGAACGGACAATCAGTTACGTGTAAGGACAGTTCATTAGGATAGACTCACCTCCACTTCATCTCCTTCACCAATTTCTTTCTTGATATCAGGGGGTGGTGGTAATCTGACTTCATTAAAGGGTACCTGGCGCTCTGGTTGCCAACTGAAAGTTGAAGAGACATTACGCATTATTTCTACAATTTTCCTGTTGTTATTCTTAAGTTTTATTTTTAGAACACTGAGATTAGTTAAAACTCACTCTTTCCATATAATCAATGTTTCTTCATTGCTAGAAAGCAAACCTTATAAGCAAAGGAACAAAATAATCCTGTCAAGACAAAAATAGTATCTGGGAAGATATTTAATGACAAAATAATTTTTAAATTAACTGAAAAATTTAATTTGACTTGATTCACTAAATGGCTTTCATAAAACCCCAGTGAAAAGATTTATTAGCTGAGGTACTTACATTTCTACTGTTCAAGTCATAAAGCCTTTAAACAGATGTAAGCTTAGCTTTGCAGTCCACCATGGGGTTCGTCCATTTCTTCACCTCATACTTCACCTCATACTAAGTGTATTTCTTCATCTCATACTAAGTTTCAACTGCTTACCAACAACGTGTTAAGTAGACCAGGAAAATCTGACTCACTCTGATCATTCACAAAACTTTACATTTCTCCCTACAAACTTGTTAACCCTCCCCAGTAAGTGTCTGGCTAGCAGATTCAGTTCAAAACATACCTTTATATCTGTTTATCAACACCAATTACTAGGCATATAAAATTAAAATGTTACCTTCTTGAACAAAAAGGCTATTTATTTTACTCTAGCTGGTTCACGAAGCATTTTATTTGTAGAAGTGTGTATTTCAGGCGCATTTTACAAAGACTACTAGGGCAATTCACATCCTCTGTTCTCCTGAAAGTCCATCTCCTTCTACTCTGAACGTCACACAACACCATCAGCTGTTCCTCACTCTTAGTCAGAAACCCAACTGAAGACACTACACAGGCTGAAATAAAACCAGGGGAAAACACACACCCCAAAAAAACTTATTAACTTAGAATATTTGAGGGACTTTGACAGTATCTGTCAACGCATTCCAATGCCCATCATTTATGCCCATGTTAATTGAAGTTCAGATCAGGTACAGACAGGATGCAGAACCAACTTGTAACAGTACGGATCACTGCAAAAAATTTGTTCTGCTCACTTCTAATTCACAGAGCAGCCTAAGTTAGCGGAACAAGTCTCAGCATTAACAGCAAAGGGCACTTCTGCAACTTGCTACAAGATGGGTATATCTATATGTTTTCTCTGAAAAGACACCTTACAGCTTACGCTCAAGTTCCTCACTTCATAAATATGTGAGGTATCCATATAGTTGTGCTCCAGTCATTATCATACACTTTATTTTTCTTTTAACAGTGGAACTTTGAAAAACAAGAAAAACCCATGAAGATTATGGATAGCTTTTGTTGAAGTTGGAAAGTATTCTGGCCATAACATGCTCTTTAAATCTCATTCTATTTCTGAGAAAAGGTGAAGGGGGTTGGCAAAAATCACTTGCAATTCAATTGCCCTTGTTGCAACTATAATGGTCCCTAAACTTGGGGTTTGGGTTTTTCCTTCCCCTCCCGCCTTTGTGAAGTTACTACTCTCACAGATGCAGAGGCAAACAGTAAGGACAAAATGCATTCCCTAAATTATAGGGTATATAAAATTTCAGTTTAGAAACAGTACGAGCATAATAATCATGACCGAACACCAGAATCAAAAATGTTGCAAACTCAAGTGAGCTGCTTGAAGTTCTCTTGAGAATCTCAACTGTGCCTAGTAGTTAAGGAATCCAGCAAACAGGAGCTTACAGAAAACTATAAACTGCCCATAATGAGATGCTATGGTGGAAGAGACCTTGTACCTTCAATAAAATCCACTTGAAGTTGCAGTAGGGAGGATTTTGGTTCCATCTCTAATCATCTAAAGGAACTCCATCCCCTAGAAGCGGATGGGCCACTAATGACTTACTCAGATCGGCTGCAAGATGTTCTGGTATTTTTTTAATAAAACGGTGGAAAAGCACACAGAATGCGCACTTCTCAGAATATGAGTGAAAGTTTTGATGGCAAAAAGACCAAAACTAGAGCACCTCATTGATGAAATGTAAACAAGATGTTTTAAGAAATGACTTGTGACTGACTACAAATTACTAAGAGGATCTGACAGAACTGACACCCAACAGTCAGAAGGATTATCCCAAATATCTGGCACAAGCTACAAAAAGGGGAGGTGCTTGCTTCTTACAACGCAGAATTCCTTCTTTCAATGGCCGATTCAGACTCCAATGGGCCTATACAAAACTGTACCTCGAGATCCAATTTTCTGTCTTATACAGTTAGAAAAGTTTCTAGTTCCTGAAGCTTCCGCATTCATTCTCTGCCTCCTTACCTCCAAAAAATGGCTCTTGAAAGAATCAAGGCTATCTGCCCAGAGACTAATTATTACCATGGCTACAAAAATCAGTGTTAGCAGTCTGTGCTGGTACACCAACTTTGGGAACCTTACAACAGCTCTAGATAAAGACTGGTTAAGAAGAGGAGAAATTGCATACTGACAATTTAGACTGCCTTTAGCAGAGTAGATGCCTGTACTCACTTGGTGCTGATCACTATCGCACAGAATGATGCACTCAGGAGAGGACACTCTTGCCAACTTCAGCTCTACTAAAGCCCTCATGAATTTAACTCAGTAAAAAGGGCAATAATTTATCAGATCTACATCACAGAATAATTTGACTAGAACTGTATACACACTTCCTGATTAGACCTATTTCTGGTCAACAGAACACTCGACATATGTTGTAGCCCATCCTTTTTGGAACAGGGCTGCTGCCAGACTTCCTGTAAAACACATGGACAACATGGACACTAAACACTAGAAATGCATTTGCCAACAATTAGACCCCTGCTGTGAACTACAGGCACTTCCTTGAGCTTACTTGGTTTCTGATGTGGAAGTATATACTTTGAAGGCAAAGAGCCTCCTACTTTAAAAGAAAAGTAATATTGATGTGGAATAGGAAACTGAAGATTTGTCACATCTCGTCAGACCACGGAGAGCATGAAGGACCCAATTTGTTTTTTCTGTTTGTTGGGTCTTGGGGTGGGGGCATGGAAACCTAGAAGACAGTAACAACTTCCACAACCACCTCAGTAAGTGTCAGTACAAATTATGGTTACTACCTCGTCTTCTAACTATTTTTCATAAAAGAAGGGCTAGAAAACACAGGTTAGAAAGAAACAAGGACTGAACTTTGCAGGGTAAACCCTAGGATTACTTCCTTCTACCCCCTAGGATTTATTTTTATACACATGTATATACGTACACACGTAAAGGTACAGACATATATGTATACACGCATACACACCCTAGGATTGTATATTCAGGGTTATAAAACACTGTTTATAAACACACACTTGCACACTCCCTACTATTACCTTTATTACCCAGCAATCTTTCTTGAAGCAAGGCTCACAGACTAATCTACAGGTTGGTGCTGGCAGAGTTTAGTAACAATTTTCACATCAAAAGCTGACACATTTTTAAGATCTCCACCTAGCAACTGGAAGGGAAACAGGAAAGCGGCTGTAGCTCCCAGAATATTTTAAATTAGCCCTGGAATCTCCCAGGTAATCCAGGGTGTTATCAGTCTGAATGCTGAACAACAGGTATTCATTTGTACTTTACTATCCCATGGATTATCTTTGACTTGCCACTACAAGTCCCTAGTAGTACTGCCGTGTTTATATATTGAATGAAGAGGGCCTATGGATATTTTTCTTCTCCAGATTTACTTAGAAATTTGCACTCTTTTCCACTATAAAATCACCGTCAGGATACTTCTGTTTCTCTCTGGCTGAGAACACCGATAACTGTTCCTCAGATTAGACATATAGGGAACTGCTTATTTAATGGAAGTACTTTGGTATTTTCCATTTTTTTCTGCTTTAGTGTAAGAGTATCAGGACTCTGCCACCCATTATTATTTTAATTAAATTTGGCTGTCACATCTATGGACATTCCTAAAGATACCAAAAATCGTAAAGGACCCTGTAGCTGACGAGCGACTGAAGAAGGTAGTTCATGGAGACTGTGAACAGAATAGTGAGCCTTATAGAACTACACCTTTCTAATGAAATCTACTTCCTCTTAATGTCAAACCAAACAAAAATCAACACCAAAAGCACAAAACCGAAATAATAATCTAATACTCAAATGATTATTTTTTAAATAAAATACTTACTTGTTTTCAAATACAACTGTGAGGGAGTCCTCATGAACATCTTTGATAAATCCCTACAACAAAAAACATTTTTGCGTAAGAATGCATGTGAGATCAAAACAAGGCAGCAATTCCAATACAGCCTGAAACGAAGCCAAACAGCAGACCACCACTAATACCATGCTTCCAATTTAGGCAAGTTCCAAGACACGATCCCACTGCTTGCATGAGGGTGTTGATATTCTCAGTTTCATTCTAAGAAATACAATGCACAGGGATTGTTTCAAATGACTGCTCAAATCAGACCAGCACATTTACAACTGAAAACGCGCTATCAGAGTTTATTATTTCATCTACAGGTGTGCACAACTGTTTTACAGGACCAAAATGAGAGAGATTCAGGACCAGGGCAATCACTACAACTCACAATACAATGTCAAATAGCCACAGGCACATGGCACTGTTTGCGTTATAGGTGGCCTTCTCAACACAAAACTGAATCCCAAGGAACTGTCCTTCACAACGGTTTGACAGCAAGTTTGGATAAAATCTGGCAACACAGGCTGCCACAGAGCTAGTTATGGTATCATCTGTCACCTACCAAACTGGGGACTGTAGGAGCACCTCACAGGAAAACAAAGAGAATTCAATATTTCATAGGTTTTTGTGTCACATTATGATAATATCAGGAACAAGTGACGGGAAATCCCATTTCCCTTTCTTTCTTTTGAAAAACAAGAGGCTTCTTTAGAGGGCACTGTGTATGTCAAAAACCTGATAGATACAGTTGTACTCAAGTATCCATGCAGAAACTCAGTTCCTACATCTCTCGGTTAAGGCAGGCAGGCATGTTACAAAAGAAGCAGATAAAGGGACAAGAAAGATCTTTCAAACTACTCCCGCTTTTGCTATAGCCTGGTATTTGCCCAAGCAGAGGAGGTCAAGGAGGAACCCGCAGTTTTAAGGGAGTAAGAGAGTTGCACAGCTATGTTAAGAGAAGTTCCAGGAAATCTGCTGAATGGATTGTATCCACTTAAGAAACTGCCAACGGAGGAGGTCGAAGAACGTATCGGCTGTGCAAGGAGCAACCAGCCCACAGAGGTATTATGTGTCAGCTCAGGGAAAGATAAGTTTTGACACAGGAGATCCCCCAATGTAACGATGGCCAGCAAAGGAGCCCATACTGACCGCTGGTCGTAAAGGGCCTACATAATCAAATCTCCTTTTACCTTAACTCGTACTTGGGTGATGCTGCGAAGGAATTTGCTCAAAAACTGCTTTTCTGCTCCCTGACCTTCACTCAAAACCACCTGCCAGCAACGCAGAAGACTGGTTCTAGCAGAAAGCATACTGATAATCCTGAACAACGCAGGTCACCAGAAATGACAGAAACCTCCTCACTGAACCACCTAGTATGTTCCTAATAAAATGAACCCCTCCAAAGGCTGTCCTGCCACCACAAGGAAGGCAAGGCAAATCTCTTTCTTTGACTGAACACTTGGCAAGAAAATACTCCTGTAATCAGGGACTTTCAGTTTCAAGGAAGTTTCTGGACAGGAATACTGAAGTTATGTCTGTTTAAAACTGCAAAGAGCACACAAAATTTTACTGCCTGAAGTATGTGTTAGCTAACAACGAAGGTAAAGCAGAAATTTTACTATGGTTATGCTACCAATGTCCCTTTTAAACACGCCCCAACACGGGAAGGAATTAAAACAGCATTAAGTACAGGAAATAAAAGTCATTCTGCTACAATTCATTCAAACTCTATCCAGGGGCAAAACACCCAAGTCACAGCACCGTGCACCGAGTTCCTGCAGTCCAACATTCTGCCGAATGACGACTTATCAACAGAAAGTGGTACCTACAGAGACGTAACTCCCTACTACGGACAGCCATTTATCTGCATTCCAAGAGTCTGTGTTTCAGTATTAAGTCTTAGCCTCATTATGCTGCTCTATTTCATGGCCAAACCTTACCTCTTATTCATGTTATTGCATGCTCTCACAGTACTCAACGTGGGGGGGAACACGTATTTAATTCCTAAGTTCAGACTATAGTAGCTAAAAACTTATTCTGCAGATCTGAATCCAGTTATCTGTCCTTTGTTAAAAACCAGATGTTCAGAATCAAGATTCAAAATCGGGTACTATAAAACACCTGAAAAAACATTCAGAACAGAAAAACATTCTGCAGAGTTTAGAAAATCCTGAGTCCACTGACTAGCTGTAGGTTTCATTAATAAGACAAAAGAAGTGGAAAAAAGGAATCCCAACAGCACTTTCCCGGGTTTCAGACAGTTAGTCCATTATTAGGTAAAGTCTGGCTTTCCGTGTGAACAGTACAAACAAGTTCAATATTCACAACTGATTTTCAAGCCAACGTCCTGCTGAAGAAAGGGAAAGCTGAAGTGGAACAATAATGCAGAGATATGATGAGCAGCAGACTAACAGCTGACACTGCACAAACCTCAGCTGCAAGAAACAGAAACATTGAACGCTTTTTAATGAAATCGAAAGTACAAATTCCGACCCAGAACCTGTACATTTTACAGCACCGTGTGGGTTTCAGGAACTCCTGCACACAAGGAAGTCTTTCAGTTCAAAGGGTGCGCACTGCTCCTCCTATACAGAGGACATAATGCAGACTCATGGCTCGCAGACATGGATGCAGTAACTTGCTCGGAATTATCTGAACAGCATTTTCAGTTGGCATTCTCAAACTCTTTCACCCCACAGTATTTAGACATGGGAAACACTCAAAATCAAATATAACATTTATCGGGTACGCACTCCAGGTCACAAATGGACATACGTAAAGCACTAAATAAAATTACATAATTATTTAAATAATTATATTGCTGTGAAGCCTGAAAGAAGTCTGATCAGAGTCTAGCTGTACAAACACAAGACTAATAGTGGAGGACTAACATAATACTCAAAAATCCCAAATATAATTCTTCCTACTATTATCAATTTCTGCACAGCTGTGGGGAAGAAATCACATTTACAGTAACTGAAGCACAGCAGTCTATGAGGTATTACAGATTGTATGCTTCATTTGTAATACAACTAGAAATTATCAGAATTCAATACAGGTTTTAAATACAGTTTTTTTCCATTACTGCCAAAAGAAGCATTAAAACATTTGCTGAAAGTAAAAACTCCTGCATACCACTTTCCTACCTACAACCCTGACCTTTACTACAAGCATTATCAGCTGTCCCTTACAACTCTAAGATAAAAACGGAGAAACAGAATTCATACCTGTCAGGATGAGATTCAGTATAATTTTTAAAGAAATCCTAGACATTTTTGGTTTTTTTTTTTAAAAAAAAAAAGGTTTTACAAAAAACCTCTGACAAGATATCTTGCAATACAATGCAGATTTTTTTTTTACATTAAAAGTTATATTAAATCCTATAAATTCGCAAGGATTTCTTCAGAAAGGGCGTGATGAACGTAAAACAGAAAAGTAAATATCCTGGTTTTCAACTAGGAATTTTGAAGGAGTTCTTTATCAGTGAGGTAACCTATATAAATAGATTTGTACTCTAAGCTTGCACCAGTCTTGTCTGATACTGTATCAGAGACATTTTCTCCTAAATTAAGTAATGACGCATCATCTTAACTTCTGCTCAGATGAAAAAGGTACTCCATTATTGAAATTTAATTTAGCAGTGTTGCCCAAGATAGACAATGCCAATATTTAAGTTTGGAATGCTCTATGTTCCTTACACATCATTCCATGTATCCCCATTCCAAACACAGCTGATGAGGCAGAGATAACAACAGACCACCAAACACATCACTGATAAAAATACTGGCACCAAAACCACACAGTGATGAATTGCGTTATCAGCAAGTAAGCTCACACTTAACATTTGTGTGTGTTCTACAGCACATACAGAACTGTGGAGGGCAGGAAGGGAAGAAAAATTGATGTGACTTCATCTCGCCAGCCCTCTCATGTGGAGGGTGCAGATATCGGTGTCAGTCACTCAGTTTACACCATGAGCTGGATCTCTGTAAGCCCATGTATGCCCTGCTCAGGAGGCAGGCAGGAGCCCATACTGTACTACAGCTATTAATGTCCTGCTGGCTCCCCAGGCACTTGGGGACAGACCTGCCTCTGCCACTCACTTGGCAAAAGCCAGGCTCCCAGCGCTAGCACCTGTAAATCGAGGGGTAATATCGCTAGGGCTCTTCTTGCCCAGGTTTGGGATCAGAGATCCAGCAAATCTAACACAGGGCCACACTGTGTTAAGTGTGAACAAAAGGACAGGAAATTATGAACGGATCATTTACCACCAAAATCGCTACAGTTGAGACTTCTTCATCTCACAACACACACACTCTCTTTCCCTTTTACCTGGGTTTTGCTCATGGATTTAGGATTAGGATCTGCTGATAACATAAACGGATCAAGACTTACTGAAGTGCCCTCACAGTGAACTGTATGTCTCTGTATATATATACACACACTTTTTTTTTTTTTTTTTTTTTTAAATCCAGCTCCAGGGAAAGTCACAAAATCCGTGCAACTCAGCGATGTAATCCAAGTTCCCTCTTCATTCTACTTTCTTAACTTTATCTGATCGCCAAGCAGGACAGCCCAACCTAAAAACGAGGTGCAGTTGGTTCAGCCCCAAACATTTTTTCCAGGGATACCCACTGTGTTGGCTTTTGAGTCACACATACCTGCGCACTAAAAACTATACTAATATCACCTTACTCACCACTGAGCACATTTCAAACAGTAAACACTTTGGCATCTGGTACCAGGACTGATTCTGAATCCGTGATATAAAGGTCAAGACGCCTATATCCAATTACCAATCCTTTCACTCCTTTCAGAAGCAAGAATCATTAGTATTTTTAACTAACATTCAGATACAACTGTTCCATGTAATGAATACACGGAAGACTGAATTATTACTAAGGGATTATCCAATGATGAACCCCCAGGAAAAAAAAAATATAAAAAAATCTAAAAGCAAACACAGGAAACTTACAAATGATCAAATCACTGGACAAAAATAAAGTATTATTTTCATTAGAAGTGACCACCTGCTTATACAAGGAAGCGATAAAAGAAAGCAGATGTAGCTTCCCCCAAACCACAAACATTACAAGCAGGCATCAGGTAAGAAAGATCCTGAACCACTACAGCAACCAGCGTTTAATCTATGACATCACTGCTTATTTCCATTCACAGTCATAATTATCATATGTAAATTCAAGGGTCCTTACGACAGTTATGCGAGAACTTCAGCACTGAATCCCCTGGTTTAGGTTTGTTCATGAAAGCCCAAATGAGTCACATTACTGCTTTCTTCATTCGCATGTTCCCAAAGGGCAACAATTCTGAAAGACACCCTCCACCGATTATGTACATGAGCAGTCAATAACCACTGCCCGTGGCATCTCCCTTCTACCAGCCTAAAGGGGTCAAGCAAATGGCTGTCAACACCAATAACGACTACAGATACTTCTTGCACCAGTCTACGCAACTTTCAAGACATCAGTAACAACTTTAAAATGTCTGAAATTTCCCACCCATTAGGGCTAGATGTAATAAATAAATGCTGACCATTATAAGACAGCTGAGATCCTTGAAGAAAAAAAAAAGTCACTCCAGTTACCATGTTTCCTGGTGTAGTAACTGGGTACAAAGAGCTGTGTAAGCTCTACACTTACTGAGTTTCCTATTTTAATAACTGCCAAGCTAAAGACCATTCAGAACAACTCACAGAGTTGTTTTCAAAGCCACTAATTAAAAAAATCTAAGGAAAATTAAAAAGCCATTATATTTTTTTATTGATGCATAGACTTTTCCTCACACAGAATTGCTCATCATGCTTTCACACTGTACACGTGGAGGAATGCTGTGTACTACTTCATCATTTTTTCCCTTACTAATATTTTGGCTAGTCTCTACCTCGAGGCCTATGCCAGCTCTGCTACTAGCGCTTTGGTTAGTCCTGCTACCACAACAACTGCACCTCTTGAAAGAGGAACAGACCAAGAGGAAGCACTTTTGAACCTGTAAATTAAAGGTTGAGTTTCATCCTAATCCACATTGTTATTCACTTCATGCCTTTGCATAATCTAAACAGCTATTACTCTAGAACAGAAAGAGCGCGAGGGCATGCAACATACCAGTCGGTTTTTCAGCACATATTAAGTCCCTACGAGTAACGCAATGGTATTCAGATGCCACTGAAAGATTCAGGTAGAAGTAGTTATCTGGAGTTCAGTTTATGTACCTTGGTCTCATTTTACTGTACGGCCCAACCTATTTCATGTACGCTGACATCTGAACTCATGAACAATGTGCAGAACCAGGGCTCTAGTTTGCATACAGGTGAACGTACGCAGGGCGAGGGAGATACTGGATAAAACAGAAGCTTTCGTCTTGTTCTTGCCAAGAGCTGCACAGACACCCTTCAGCAGGGGCAATGGGCACGAACTGAAACACGGGAGTTCCTGTATGAACATCAGGAAACTCTTCTTTTTAATGTGAGGGTGACTGAGCACAGGCACAGGTTGCCCAGGGTGGTTGTGGAGTGTTCATCCTCAGAGATACTCAGAAGCCATCTGGACCTGGTCAACTAACTGGCTCTAGGTGGCCCTGCTTGGGCAGGGGTGTGGACCAGATGACCTCCCCCAGCCTCAACCACCTGTGTTTCTGTGAGTTACTTAGTGATCTTAATGACACTCGGCATCCTGAAAACACTGCACTCAGGCCAAGATGAGGCTGGGAGTATTTGACTTTCATTCTCTCACTTAGAGCCCGAAGAAATCCAGGTATTTTGGGCCATTCCACATTAAAAAAGAAAGTCTACTCTAATGTCCCAAAGATAAAAACTAACCCGCAATCTAGCACTCGCCTAGAAAGCAACAACTGTTCGGCTCTCAGGAAGTCCTCACCACACCTCTAACACATGCAAACCCTTAACTAGCAGGGTTCATCAACCCTGTCCATTCTCCTCCCTGTTCCACAACACAAACCTCATCGTTTTTCAGAAGACCATGACCACTTTGAGCCCCATCAGTGCCATCTGTTCTCTAAAGACAATGGGTGCTCAATATTATGATATATGCAAAGTCTCCTCAGCTGCAGGGAGTGGCTGAACACTGGCTCTGCTGTATCCTGATTGAGAACCTTGGGTAAATTACAAGATAAATCCTGTCCTGTTCCGCAGATTGCATTACTTCTTTAAAGCAAAAGAAAAAAAAAAGCGTAAATTAGTATGGAGATTTATAAATAAAAGGTTAAATTTAGATTATAGTAGTTTTGTAAAGGACAGAGCAAAAAAAAATTATCTTGCCTACCATAACCACAGTTACTGTCCATTGATTTACACATCATAAAAAACATTTTAACTTTTCATGTATTTTAATAAAGAACATCATTTTCCTTACTAATTTATAGCAACCATCGTGTACACATAAATACACATACAAAGAATTCCCCGTTCAAATTGGACTAACAGAAACAATTACAGGAGCAAAAGAACCTATAAAGAGTATCATTTACCATGATCATATCTCTAGTAATACCAAAAAACCCAATGTAATGCCCCACTAGATTTAATTACTGCATTTGTTCTACTACAGTTAAGTTGCAGATGATACTAACAACTCATTAAAAATAATTCTGTCATTTAATTGTTTACATAATTATTTTGGTTTTTAACTCTGCTGGCATAGCAGGATCCTTCTCATCTTTACAGGGAGGTGTGCTGTGCTAATGAGTCCAAGTTCAGGCTGTTCTGAGGGCAAACGTCAAATTTCATCCCATCTTACAAATTCTGCTTTTCTCTTCAGAAAATTTTTTGCCACCTTCTATACAGTGACATGGGGCTTAGACAAGATGAGCCCATTCTCGTTATCTTACAAATGCTATTAGCAGCATCCAAAATAGGATACTTTTTAATAGAGACTGACACGCCTCCCTCCTTTGCTTCAGAAACTTTAAAGAGAAAGTTACTAGTAGTGTTATTTAAATCCAAAATGCATGCCTAACCTCTGCCTACCTTAACAGTAAGATACACAAAATGGAGTCAGTGACACACACATTTCACTGCGTATGGCTCACAACAATAATCTTTTGGAACTGTGTTTCAGTTTGGTTTATTCAGTTTTGCTTTTTGGGGAGGTTGTGTCTCCCCCCCTCCCCCCCAATTAATGGTGGATTATTCTCAGCTGGGGCTTTGGTCTCTATGGGTCCAATCACTCAAACCTAACTTCATCCACCATGAAGATGCCATCACTGGATTTAATTCCCATTTCACTGATCGGAACGCCATTAATGCCATTTTTAAGCAAAACTTCTGCTTTTGTTAGCCACTGTTCACAGGGCCAAAACACACGATAGTGCTAATCCAAGCCTGACAATTCTCCCTGATTTAGGAGATGTCATCATTGCAGATTTTAGATCAGGCTTATTGTAATAAATTCTGCGTACACAGATCCCTTCAGTCCACCTCCTAATACTCCCATTAGTCTCACATTCCTCTTAGGCAGAAGAAACAACTAATCCATAGTTTATACAGTTGTCCAAGATCACAAGGTAGAAAATGGAAAGCTAGGAGGAGTGTCTCAAAATTCTGGGCTTCCTAATGGGCAGGGAAAAAGACAGAAAAAAAATAATCAATCAGTTCTATTTAGGAGCATCCGGTTCTAAATGTAAACGATTCTGATGTGGGTTTCTGTTGTGGTATTTCAAGTCCAACTAAAAATGTGTCTGATTTACAAAATTTTTTTGGTAAAAAATTAAGAGGTTTACATGGCAAGGGCATATAGCTTACCCCATCAAATTCTTTCCTCCTAAGAGTATATCCTATTTGTCTCTTTTAGTAGACAGCCAGTTGAAAAAAAACTAACTCCTGAAGTCAGCTGGTTACAATCTTTTAAACACCAACTGCCTTTACATACTGTACCATTACCACATGACTTCCAAGCCAAATCCACAGCTGCACACAGGAAATTCAGGGGGGGAAAAAAAGAAAGGACACCCCCCCCCTACCCCCCCAGTGTAATATCGCATGTGGCATGTGCAATACCACACTGTGTATGTGGTCAGGCACAATAGCTGAAGAGAGTCCTGAGATTAAATGCCCCCAGAACACAGCTACGCTGCGTGCTCGCAATACCAGCCGGAATCAGCCCTCCTGGAAAGGAAGACAGAAGGCTCTTGCCATAAAAAGGGCTGGGATTCTTAAACATCTGAAGCCAGGCTTAGGGGAAAATGACTGACGGGAAACAGCTGAGAGTATTCTGCATTGATCCTGTAACATCCTGACATTCCTGGGAGGGTGATGGTGAAGGAATCTTTCTGATGACATAAATAAACTCGAAATCCTTAAAGAATTATTTTAAAT